>JAWWEU010000284.1:0-16162 GCA_035583155.1 Acropternis orthonyx | reverse complement strand
CAGAGAGTGAGTTGGGTGCTCTGGGGCTTCCAGCTGCTCCTTTGGTGCCCAAACACGGGGGTGACTCTGCAGTGACATGATCCCAGCCCCAGGCTCCTCTTCCAATGTGTCCCAGCTCCCGAGGGATCCCTGAGTGCTGTCACTGCAGTGGGACACAGAGATGTGCGGAGCATCCTGCCCGAAGGTTGGAAGGGCTGGGTGATGAATCTCAGCTGAAGGAAGTGCAAAGGGGAGAGGAAGGAAAGAGAACCCAGTTCTCATCTCTGTGTGCTGCTGCAGGCACCAACACACCACAGCTGGAATCAAACTCAAAATAGCTCCATCTTCCTTTGATTTTTCACCTCTCTGGTGGCATTAATGACCTGCCCCATCGGATCTTGGGTCCTTCAAATCCTCCTCAAGGTGACACATAAAAAATTCCGAGCGATTTCAAAAGAAAAGTGGCCAGAAGCTCCTCAAACCACTCCTGCCATAAATCCCCAGTGACACAGAGATATTCCAAAGGGCCGACGGGGTTTTCTGGGCACGGGAAATCCTCAGGGCTTCTGGAGGGGCGGCAAAACCCAAACCCACCCGAAACCTGGGGATGGGAACTCAGAGATATGTTAAGATATTGGAGAGGGGAGTGACGTGTGTGGCTTTGGGTGGGCACAGCCACGTGGAATGCACGAAGAGGATCCTGCATTCCCTCCTCAGTGGCCCCAGAGCTGTAGGGATGGGGATCTGGAGGAGCACATTTGGAGCTCGGGCCAGGCCAGGTAACAAACCTTTGAATCCCCCTTTTTAAGAGAGTCACTGCTGTGTGTAACCACAGCGTGAGCCGAAGTTTATCCACCCTGGAAGGGGAGGGAAGGCCCCTGGCTGGCTCTGAAGAGCAGGTACTGTTCATTCCCACTGCTATTTCTGGAATGCCTTGGAAGCAGCGGCGCTTGTGCTAAAATAGTGTGTGAGCCTCGACTTCCCTGGTGCCGTGAGAAGAGGCTGGAGGGGAGCCTGGAGAAGGGCAGGCAGGCTGGGCCAGGCACACACAGCCCCTTTGAGTCCCTGCAAAGGAAATAAGGAGTAAGAGATCCACAGGGCAAAGTATGTGGGAATTGGAGCTTCTGCTCCAGGGGGAGCTCACCAGGACCAGAGGTCATGGGGTGGCAGAAAGACCATCAATCCCTCCTGGAATGAGGTGGGAGGTCCCCCAAAAAGGTTGGCAGGGGAGAGAGGAGGTAGGGGAAGAAGGGATTTATAAGAACACTGATTTTTTTGGGATGGCGTGAGGGGTGGGTGGTGGCACAGCAGCTGGGCATTGTTGGTGCACGGGATTTTTCATGGAGAGCCCTGGGAACGAGCACCCAACAACTAAACGGTGCAACTGGTTTCCACTTGATTTTTATGAGGAAAAAACTTGAGGCATTTATAAGAATTCCTTTTATTTCTATTTCTGTATTGGTGTTTCACCTCTCTGGGGCAAGCAAGGGATGGAACCAAAAAATGAAGGGGTAAATTGCCGCTGTCAATCACTTAACTCTGAAATTGCATCCGGCATCAACAGACCATGTGGCCTCCTAACCTGCAGATTCCTGCTGAAATACACCCCGGAGATGGACATCCCATGTGACAGTGGGGGTGATTCAGGAGCAGAATCTACAGGAATTCGAGGGGTAAATTGTCCAACACCTCAGATCATTCAGGACCCTGGAGCTGGGAAACGCTTCCCAGGCTGCAGAGCCTGCGCTGGAATTGGGAAATGAAATGCTCTTGGAAGTTTCGCCAAGGGGCACAGAGCAGCACGTGAGCTCCACCAAATCCCAGTGCCTTCCACCAGGCCATGGCCACATCCCAAATGCCTGTGGGAATGACTTCTGGCCCTGAAGGCTCCAGACCTTGCCCAGGGTCGGTCTGGAGGTCAGTGCCTGGCTCTGTGCCCTGTTCCTCTCACCAGGACAAGTGTGGATGTCACTGGGGACAAGCGGCCCTGGCAGTGGCACATGGAGTGTCCCACGTGGGCAATGCCAAGGGTGGGCTGGGCAGGGTCTTACAGCTGCTCCTCCGGGGATAAAATCCATCCTTGGAATGTTTTCCTTCTGTTTTACGGGCCAGTATTTAAAAATAGGTCAGAAAGGAAAGTTGGGCAGAGGGGAGAAGGTGAAGCTCGTTTTGCATCAGGAACAGAACTTGGGCTTGTGTTTGGATCGATCACCAGGAAAGGCTCCGGTTTCCACAGCACTTCCACAGCACTGGCAATTTTTGGCTATTTCCCCATGGATCAGCTCTCCAGACTCCCTCTTCCCCCTCACACATCCTGCTCTTCCCCGCAGGAAGAGAAATGCTCCAAGCAGGAGAGAAATTCTGCTGCCTGTGGAAAGCAGGGCATGGCTTTTATAAAAAAGGTGAAAGATGCAGCTCCAGCTGCTTGTTTGGGAATATGTGGCTGAAATAAAGGATATTTGAGATAAATTGGGAGCTTTGCAGAACCTTCACTCAATCCCTTTGACTGGTTTGCATAAAGGGCTACTGAGCAGATAAACTTTTAACCAACGTGAAATTCTCTCTCAGTTAAATCACAGGAAATTAAAAAAGGCACATTTCATGAGATGATGGGGGGGGGGGGTGGGGGCGGGGGAGGAAGTGATATTTTCCCCCTCGAACTGGTCAGGTTTCCAGTCTGTTTAGTCCTGGATTTCCATCTCCTTCCTCCAGGTGAGGCAAACATGTAGGTGCCTCAGGTGTGTTTTCTGAGGGACACAAGTGACTCCCCCAAGGACAACACGGGGAATATTCAGGCAGGAGATGCTTGGGATTGCTCTCCTTGGCATTGCATGAGTGGGATCCATGGGTCAGCCCTGCCAGGAGAAATTCCAGGCTCCCAGAGGGTGGTGGGCACGGAGCAGGCTCCCCAGGGCAGTGGGCATGGCCCTGAGGCTGCCAGAGCTCCAGGAGGGTTTGGACAAGAGGACAGGGACAGGGTGGGATTGTTTGGGTGTCTGTGCATGGCCAGGGGTGGGACTGGATGATCCTTGGGGGTCCTTCCAGCTCAGGAGATTCTGTGACTCTTCGAAAAGTCTCATTAGGTGAGAGGAAACTCATTATATAACCTACAGTGGAAATGAAGCTGATGACTGGAAATCCCATAAATAATAATGATAATAATGATAATAATAATAATAAAGTGATATCTTATTAGGCTCTACTTTTCCATTAGAAAATCATTCCAAGCCTGAAGGCACTTTCAGCACTGCAGACCTTGCAGGGCCCCTTCTGGCATCACACCATCAAAAAGGGACTTTTCCCAAGGGTATGGAGTGACAGGAGAAGGGAGAATGGCCTTAAGATGGAGGAGGGGAGATTTGGATTAAATATTGGGAAGGAATTCCTGGCTGGGAGGGTAGGCAGGCCCTGGCACAGGGTGCCCAGAGAAGCTGTGGCTGCCCCATCCCTGGAAGTGTCCAAGGCCAGGTTGGAGCAACCTGGGCTAGTGGGAGGTGTCCCTGCCCATGGCAGGGGGTGGCACTGGATGAGTTTTGAGGTCTCTTCCAACCAAACCATGCTGGGATTCCCTGATTTCTCCTGGCCAGCAGCTCAGCTCGAGGGGACAGACAGGAGGTCAGAGAGTGAGTTGGGTGCTCTGGGGCTTCCAGCTGCTCCTTTGGTGCCCAAACACGGGGGTGACTCTGCAGTGACACGATCCCAGCCCCGGGCTCCTCTTCCAATGTGTCCCAACTCCCAAGGGATCCCTGAGTGCTGTCACTGCAGTGGGACACAGAGATGTGCGGAGCATCCTGCCCGAAGGCTGGAAGGGCTGGGTGATGAATCTCAGCTGAAGGAACTGGATGTTCCTTAAGTTTCCTTCCAAGCCATTCCATTCCATTATTCTCCAATACCTACAGGTGTTTCTGGCTGTGCTAAGGGATCCTTCCCTCTCCAGCCCAAAATCTGAATCCCTGGCAGGCCAGGAACGTCTCCTGTGCAGAACCAGCCTGGCCTGACCCAGGTTTGTGGTGGTTCCTGTCCTTCAGTGCAGCTCCAGCCCCTGGAGTGCCCTCACTGACCCCTCGGGGCTGTTTGTTGTTGCAAACATGAGCATCCTGTCCCGAATTCCATTCCTCACCTAATCCTCGGAGCTGCCTGTGCAACAGAGCAGGTTTCTATAAATAGAGCTCCAACCCCGGCCCCAGGTTGTCCTGCCTGGGTGAAGGGGGGTTGTTCTCTGAATTCCAACCACAATTCCAGCCTTGTTAATGTAGAGAAGGGGTGGGAAATAGAGAAAAAAAGGGGGGGAAAAAGGTCTCCTTTGTAAAAAAATGTGTTTGTGGAAGAGGGAAATGCCTGGCCAGGGGAGGCAGAACATCTGGAAGAATGAAGTGATTTTAGACCCTACTGTGGTTGGATTTAATCAGCTCAAAATACACTTTGACTCTTGATATGATGTTCATGTTCTTGGGAGCTGAAGGATGTCCTGATTCTCCTTGGGAAGTTGTGCTTTTCCCTTGGCTGAGCCCAAGGGCATGTCCCATCTTTCCAGCCCATTCCAGGACGTTTAGAGGGAGGCAGAGCCGTGGCTGGGAGTGAGGCTGGGAGTTTGGAAGGGCCATCAATTTGCTGTCCTCGTCTGGCAGGGGACAATTGAGAAAAACCCCACTCTAATCAGACTTGGGCTTTGTCTGAGGAGATGCAGGAATATTTTAAGTGGAATCTCCTCAGTGACATTCCTGCTTTTCCCTTTGCTGGTGACAGATGTGGGTGGTTTTCCAGGACTTTATTCCAGCATCACTGTTATTTTGGGATGCTTCCTCCTCGCTTTCATCAAGTGAATCAAAATCCCAGGAGTCCCACCTAAAACCCCCATCACTTTGTCCCAAATGTGTTGTTAAATTGAGTCTCAGGTCTGGAGTGGGGACGAGATGGATCTTCCTGCAGGATCATGAACCTTCCAAGCAACAAACCAACATGAGGTGTCCACTAAGAAGGAATTAGCTGGGCATAGAATCCTGGAATGGTTTGAGTGGAAGGGACCAATCCTGTGGAAGGGACACAGTGGGCATCTCCAAGGGTGCTGCTTTTCCTTCTGGGAGGAGCTCCCTCCTCCTGTGCTCTGTTTCCAGGTGAAAACCCTCTCCTTTTGGGATCCTTGCTCCTTTTTCACCTCCCTGAGCTGCAACTCCCACAGATTTTTTTTTGGGTGAGCCCAAAGCAACACAAAATTCAGCTGAACGCAGAAAATTGGAGCTGGGATGGGAGAATCCCCAGCTTTCCATGAACTCCAGCACCTGTGCTCCACCTTCCCACATGACATTCCCTGGAGCTGGTTGTGTAGGAGCCAAAACACTGAGCACGAGAGAAGCCACTCTGGCAACAACAACGATCCACAGGCAGTGCTTGGTCCAGTCACTGGATGGACACCATCAGTTAATTACATATGGAATGAAAAGTCCAAGTGAAAACTTTGGGAAAGGTGATTTTAAAGGAGTTCACGTGAATTAATTTGTCGGTTTGGGGATATGATAATTTTATTAATCAGGATTTTACCTCATAAGAATTTCCTGCAATGCTCAAAGTGTGGGATAACAACAGATTTCTGCTGTTAATAAATAATGAATATTATAATTTTATGCCTTATGTTTTTAAATATTTAGTAGAGCCACATGAATAAGCAATTAGTTTGGTTAATTGAGTGAATAATAAATAAAGAAATACATAAAAGGGTGGTCAGAGATCAAAGGAAAATAAAATTCACTTGTTTGAGGGGATTTTTTGTGCAGTCAGAAAAGAAAGCGAAACATTTTGGAGTTTCAGGAATCACTCCGTTGGAACGTGGTGATTCCAAAGCATATCCCAGTCCTTGAAAACCTTGGGCTGAAAATTCTGCTTTCCCTGTAGTGTGTCATTATCCAGAAGCTGCACCTGCTGAGGCTTGGGAATGGAATTTGATGGATCCATCCGAATTTATGGCAGAGTTCCCGCTGTCCAAAGGCACCGAGGCCCAGATTCCCATGGGTTGGCCATGGATCATGTCCAGGGAATGGACGCTGTTTGTCCTGCCCTTCCTGGCACTCCGAGCAATCCACAGTTTAACCAGGGAGCCGGATGGGCCCATCCCAGCCACTTGTTGTGGAGCTGAAGGGTCCAGACTGAGCCACCTGGGAGTCGTTCCATGAGCTGTGACGTGTCATCTGCTCTGGGAAGCATCTTCACCACCCCCATGGTCTTGGAAGCTCAGGAGGGATGGTTTAAACTGCTGTGATAAGACCACGCTGAAGAAATGTGGCCTGGACAGAAACCCCACAGCCACTCCGGAACAAAAAAAGGTGGGAATTTCACTTGGAAAGGTTCAGAGGGAAAGGCATGGATTACCCAAGGCAAGGAGCAAGGAGGAGGGATTGAGTTAGGAATAACATTTCCAAAACCTCGAGACTCCACATTCACTATTCATGAATGAACTCTTGGAGTTTGTTACATCCTCACAGAATTCCCAAATCTGTGAATCCCTTTGGCTTTGTGTGGATCCCTTGGGCTCTTGGATCAAACCTCCATGCAGAGGTGCTACGAACAGTTGAGGGTTTCCCTGTTTTGCTGCAGGATATGGAGCATCCTTAGGTCTTCAGGGGGCTCTGGGATCATCCTGGTGTGATGTGAATACCTTGGAAATCGTTCCCAGAATGCAGAGCCCTGACGGATGACATCCTGATTTTTGGAATGCAAAGTCATGGGCTCACCCTTTGCTCCACAGGCTTTCCAGAGGTGATGGGGAGATGGAAGGAGCTGCAGACTGAGTGGGTTGATTCCCAGAATGGGATCACATCTGTAGGGATGCTCTCCAGACACGGAAGATTCTGGGAAGGCTAAAAGAGCTGCAGACCAAGTGGGTTTATTCCCAGGACGGGACCACATGGGTGGGAACACTCTCCAGACATGGAAAATGCTGGTGAGATGGAAGGAGCTGCAGCTAAAGCTCAGGAGCAGGTTTGCTAAAGCTCAGGAGTAGGTTTGCTAAAGCTCAGCAGCAAGTCCTGCTCCTGTTGAAGCCCAGGAGGAGAAAACAGAGGAAAGGTTCCTGCAGGAGGGAGTGGGAGCAGCAGGAACCACAAATGGAAGAGGATTAGTCCCTCCTGCCACCCCTGCCATGGTGGGGCAGCCACAGGTCCTTCAAAGTCCTGTCCTTGAGGCTCTCGGCCACCACAAACCCAGTGTCCTGGTGGCAGCAGGAGCAGAAGGGACCCTTTGGACATCCAGGGAAGGGCTGGGAACAATTTGGGCTCCAGCACCGCAAAATCCCACGGAGTTACGGATTCTGCTCCTGCAATTTGAGCTCCTAAACCTGGTCGTTTTAAGTTGGGAGAAATCTTTCCATCCTGATTATTTTATGGGTGGTTGTTTTTTTTTTAAAGAGGAGGGAGAGAGAAGGGAGGGGAGAGTTTGGCTTGGAAATAACAGGGGGGTGATTTCTCGTGTCCTGTTTTTCCCAACCAAGCTCTGCAAGGACATGGAAGGACCAGGAGGCTCAGAGAAGGTTTTGCCATGAGAAGGTCCAGCTTAATCCATCTCCTGGAACCACTTGGAAAGCCAATATTTTCTTTTTTTTCTTTCCTGGCAGTATTTGGTGGGTTTAATTCCCACTTTGGGATGCAGGGCAGGCTGGCAGGGAATTCATCCTACATAATTTGAGTCCTGGACATTTCCAGCACTTTCCCACTCATCCATCTGATTCCTGCCTCAGTTCATTGGAAGGCCAGGTTGGATGGAGCTTGGAGCAACTTGGGATAGTGGAAAGTGTCCCTGCCCATGGAAGACGGTGGAAAGACATGGTCTTTAAGGTCCTTCCCAACCCACGTTCTGGGATTCCATGATTTTTGAGCAATACAGCCAAATTTTGAGATGGAAGAGCAATAACCCAATTCCCAAGCCATTAATCTTTATCCTGCTCCACGAGCATCTCCGGGAATAGCAAACCTGATCCCAGAGGTGGAAATGAGGAGGAATTTGCTCCATGTCGTGTCCTTTAATTCCCTTTCCATTGTGCAGGTGGGCACGGCTTTGGAACAGCAGATCGGAGGCGGAATGGGAACACCCTGCTGCAGAATCCCCCTTTTCCAGAGCCGGATTATCCCCTCATCCATCACCATCACAGCGAGCACAGGGCACAGATGTGGGAATTCAGGGCTCTGCACTGTGGATCCACCGTTTTCTGCAGCCCTTTCATTAAACAATTAATGAAATTAATCTTCCTCTCCCTAATAATTTGTTGCTCACAGAAAACTCCTCTGATTGATGTGATTTCCCTGGCAGGAAGCCCATTCCAAGCATTTTATCATGGAAAAAGTGTTGCCTAAAAGGGGATGAGATGGAATCCGGATGGAAGGAGATTCCCAAGTTGTAGCAGTAACTCCTCAAAGCTTCACATTCTTCCCGATGGGATGTCAAGCCTCACATTCCGGATGTTTTCCAGTTGGTGGGTCGGGAGCAGAGACAGGGAATGGGTTTTCTTTGTCTTGGGATGAAGGGGAAAAGTGGAGATGGCGGGAAAAATGACCCGTTTTGGCTTCACCTGAAGCAAAATCTGGGGGTTTTGGCAAAGGCATCTTGGGAAAAAAAGGAATAGTGGGAAAAGGGGGTGGAAAAGGGGAATAATGAAGGGCTTGGGAAAGTTACAGTTTCAATTCCACCTTTGGAAAAGAGAAATCACCAAAGTATTTTACTTCAATTAACCACCGAATTAACCAGCACTGCAATTAACCACCAAACAGTTTTACCTAAATTAACCACCAAATTAATCACCACTACAATTACCCACCAAACTATTTTACTTAAATTAACCATCATTGCAATTAACCACCAAATTATTTTACGTAAATTAATGAAAAAAATTAACCCCCAGAACAATTAAGGACCAAAGTATTTTATTTAATTCAATTAACCACCAAATTAACCATTGTTGCAATTAATCACCAAATTAATTAGTACTGCAATTAACCACCAAATTATTTTACGAAAATTAATCACCACTGCAATTGTCCACCAAATTAATCCCCACTGCAATTAACCACCAAACTATTTAACTTAAATATTGACAAGATAAAATCATTGTTTGCCTTGCCAGAATATTTATTTTTGATCATTTAAATAATATTTTCATCACTTTTCTCTCCAGCATCTGCATTTGACATAAACATGAAAATAGTTTTAATGTATATCTTTAAATAGTATTTCAACAATATAGCATCACAATAAATATTAATAAATAATAAATGCTATATAATGAATGTATAACTAACCTACAGCATATACTAAATAAATATATATGTATCTATAAATTTTGAACATTTATGAAAATAATAATTAAAATTCTTTGATATCAATCTGCAATTGACAAAATAATGAAAACCATTGAGATA
The DNA here is from genome assembly GCA_035583155.1 of Acropternis orthonyx. Taxonomy (NCBI): domain Eukaryota; kingdom Metazoa; phylum Chordata; class Aves; order Passeriformes; family Rhinocryptidae; genus Acropternis; species Acropternis orthonyx. Next base: position 6,782 of record JAWWEU010000284.1, on the reverse strand, counting down.
TATATAATATTAAAAATATTTAAATAATCTAAAATAACAAAGAATATAAATAATATATAATACTTAATACATAATAAATCCATAGTAAAGATATAAAAATTTATCTATTAAATATATATATATTAAAATAAACACAATAAATAATATATATAATTTAAAAAGTGTTTCTTGGTGGAGATTTTGTCCCCAAAGTGACAGATTTGGGCCAAAACGAGCCCTTTCTCCAAACACTCCCCCCCCCCCCAAGGGCAACTTTTCCGGAGCCACTGATTCCAAAGGCCGGGAATGCTGAGGATCCAGTTGGGAAGCTCCAAACCTCTCGTGTCCTCCTCATTCCGGGATCTTCGGGCACATCATAGAGTTTTCCCACATGGCCCCAGGAGATCCTTTGGGAAAGGCTGGGAATTCCATGGATATCTGGGCTCTCTCTCCGGCCCAGGCCCTGCCGGGTATTGATTGATCAGCCACTCTTTAGGTTTCTGGCGGTGTAAATGGGATCAATATTTATTGGCACAGCTGGAACAGCTGGAGGGAATGACCACCCTCCCTAACTGGGCTTGGATTCCTCATCTCCATCTCCTGGTGGGGTGAGGAACATCCTGACATGAGATGATTTACGGGGGAAACCAAAAGGTGGGCTTTGTTTTTTTAAAGGCACACTGAGGGGGGAAAAATAGAGAAAATGTAGTATAAAAAAACATTATTGTCATAGAAATCTCTGACTTGTTTCTTTGTGGTTTCAGACATGGGTTTTCCCAGGGATTTTAGGGAGGTGGATTCCCCAGAAATGCCCATCTCCAGAGGACCAAAACTGCACCATCACCAGGAGACCTGGTACCTCCTGCCCTGATGGCGAGAAGAGCAACAAGACGATTGTAGAATCCCAGGACGGTTTGGGTTGGGAGGGACCTCAAAGCTCCTCCAGTGCCACCCCCCCTTCCTGGCAGGGACATCTCCCACTAGCCCAGGTTGCTCCAACCTGGCTTTGGACACCTCCAGGGATGGGGAGTCCACAACCTCTCTGGGCAACCTGTGCCAGGGCCTGCCCAACCTTAAAGTAAAGAATTCCTTCCCAACATCCAATATAAATCTCTCCTTCAGTTTAAAGCCATTCCCTGTGTCCTGTCCCTCCAGGCCTTGTCCCCAGTCCCTCCCCAGCTCTCCTGGAGCCCCTTTAGGCCCTGCCAGGGGCTCTCAGGTGTCCCTGGAGCCTTCTCTTGTCCAGGGGAGCCCCCCCCCAGCTCTCCCAGGCTGGCTCCATCCCAGAGGGGCTCCAGCCCTGGAGTGTCTGATCCCTCTGGACCCTCTCCAGCAGTTCATGAGTGGGAACTCATATCAGCCAAGTCTGGGTGACACCCAGGTCAGGTTGATGCAGAGGAGACCGACCCCATGAGTGTTGGAAAGTCCATCTCTCCGCTCACCAACATGGATTTTATCCACAGATTGGAAAGTTTCCCTTTGGTGGAGAAAATTCCCCTTGTGGGCTCCGAAGTGCAGAACTGAAGGAGAGGCTGAGCTTTGCTGTGCCAGGGCCAGACCCTCCTGCAGTGACCCACAGTTTTTAACCTGTTTATTTATTTTGAACGTTTCCTGCTTATTTTGTGGGCCTGTCCCAAAGTTTATTGTCCATGGCAGGAAGGTTCCCAGTCCTGCTGGTGGTTTCATGCTCTGGTTGTGGAAGACTGATGGAAATTCACAGATTATTTGTGCTGACCTTGCAGGGTGGGCGCCAGTTGGGCTACTGGAAGCTGATTAAAAGAAAGCAGCGGTTTGGGACTTCCAAGGGGCAAATCAGCCTCTTTTAACCCCAAATGCCAAGACTCCCTTCGTTCCTCCTCCCCCACATCTGGAACCCACCCCACCATGTGTTATTGTTCCTCAGGAAAATCCTGGTCTCCTTCTTTGAAGCGTTTAATGAAAATCAGGGAAGCGGTTCCAGATCTCTGCTTTCAGAACTGCTTCTCGTTAGAGCCACCACGACAGGTTGGGAAAGGAGCCCAGAAAGGGTGGGGAGATCCCGCTCAGGCAGAGCTTGAGGGATGTGCTACCAGGAGCCTGAGGCTTTCCAGAAGCACTTGGGGTTTCCCCCTCACTCTGTTGGCCTTTGGTTTGTTTTTTCACCTCACTCCATCTGGGATCGGTCTCAATAAGCTCCCAGGAGGAGGGACTGGCTCTAAACCACATTCCTGACTGGTGGCAACTGGTGAACTGAGGAGCAGAAACTGGGAGGAACCCCCCTGGGAGCAGTGGGATAAAAGAAAAGGAACTTACAGACATCACCTCTCAACCAGCTCCCAACAATATGGAATCGTAGAATGGTTTGGCTTGGAAGGGACATTTAAAGGCCATCCAGTGCCACCCCCTGCCATGGGCAGGGACACCTCCCACTAGCTCAGGTGGCTCCAACCTGGCCTTGGACACTTCCAGGGATGAGACAGCCACAGCTTCCCTGGGAAATCCATTCCAGTCCCTCCCCACCCTCCTAGCCAGGAATTCCCTCTGTCTACCTCCCCTGAATTTCCCCTCTGTCAGTTCGAACCCGTTGCCCCTTGTCCTGTCCCTCCAGTTCTGCATGAACAGCCCTCCTCCAGCTCTCCTGGGGCCCCTTCAAGTACTGGAAGGTGCTCAGAGGTTCCCACACAACCTCCTCCTCTTCAGGCTGGACAGCCCTAGCTTTCCCAGCCTGTCTCCATAGGGGAGCTGCTCTGATTCCCACATCACCTCTGGGCTTGCTCCATCAGTTCCATGTCCTTCTGCTGGGGGTACCAGGGCCGTGCCAGCGCTCTAGGTGGGCTCTCCCTGCAGGGCAGAGAAGAGGGGCAGCATCACCTCCGACCTGGGATGCAGCTCCTCCACGTGTCCATCTCATTCCCAACCCCTCCTCTATCCACATTTTGCCTATATTGGGTGGTGCCCAGGGAAACAGGAGGGATGCTCACCAGCCCAGGCCGTCTGATCTCCTAGTCCATGGCAGAACTTCCACCTTCTTCCCCAGGAGTGGACAGAATTATCCATCACACAGGGAAATTCGGATCCAGGAGTGATTTGTGTGCCCCTCTCTGCTGGCAGTCCTGCCTGGCTGGCTCTGCCGGGGAGCTTGGGGGGCACCTCACCCTCCACACCCCCTGCCCCATCCCTGGGCACGGACATTCCTGCAGGACACGGGGATCTGGTGAGTCAAAAGCCAAAGTGCTGGTGCTTTAAGAGGTTGGTTTAAACCAGGTCGTTGCTGGGAAGGTTTTCCTCTTGTTGGAGGCAATTTCTGTCCTACCTAAAGGCAGAGCAGAACAAATTCACTGAGAGCAGTCTGAGGTATAAATATATATATATTAAAATAAATATATTTTGTTGTTCTTGTTGCCCAGAGAAGCTGTGGCTGCTCCATCTGGAAGTTCCCAAGGCCAGGCTGGACACTTGGAGCAACCTGGGCTGGTCGAAGTTGTCCCTGCCCATGGCAGGGGCTGGCACTGGGTGACCTTTCAGGTCTCTTCCAACCCCACCCTTTCTACTGGACTATTTTTTTTCCTGCATTTTTCTGCACATACACATTATTTACATTTTTTTGGCTCAGACATTTTTACCTGAAACCCACAAATGTTCCCCTCCCCTGGTATTTGAGGTTCCTGCTTTTCAAACAGCCCTAGTTCACATCCCTAATTAGGGATGTTGATGGAATCTTTGCTAAAACACCCCATTTTTAGGCTTTCCCCCCACCAAGAATAAGAAACAGTTAATTTAGCATTTTCCTATTTTTTTTTTTTCAAATGAAACACATTATTTTTAAGCAGTCACAGGACTCCAAAAGCTGGAATTATGGGGGGGGGGGGGGAAAAACAGAGAAAAAGAGAGACTTGCAATAATAAATTGGCAGTTGTGGCAAAGCAGGCCTGTGGTTTGCTATTTTTACTCCTGTCTGATCTCTTTGGCTCTTGTCTGAACCAGATCATTGAGGGGATTATTGCTTGATTTGTAATGCACCAAACATATCTCTGGAATGAAAATTATCAGGGCCCAGATGTGTTCCTTGGGTCTCCTCCTGCACACAAATCCCTCCAAGAAATGAGGAGCAGCTCCGAGCCGGGCAGGAGCTTTCCATGGGAGTTAAACTCGAGTCTATCCTTGCGCCCACTGTGTGTATTTCTCCGGGGCCCCAGGATTTGTTTGACTCCCCGGGATTGAACGCCGAGCTAATGTTGATATTAACAACTAATGCAGATGAAATATTGCCAGGGCTGCTGCCAAATTCCAGTCAGCAAAGGCTGAGGGATGGGTTTTTTGGGTTGGGATTCACCTCAGCTCATTTTGCAGCTGATTTCAAGTCTTTCAGTCAATCCCAGACTTGCCCTCCTTTCGCTCCTGCGAAGAAACGCAGAGCAGAAGATGCCCCTCAATTATCCTCCTCTTTATCCCTCCACATTTTTTATCCATGAAATTAATTGTGTTGAACCCTCAGTAGTCAGATTTTTAACACCTTTTCATAGCTGGGAAGATGATAAAAGAAGAGGCAACCCCCCCCACCCCAGAAACTGGAAATGCATTGGAATCTGAGTGTCAATCCCTCCATAATTAAGGAGCTTCCTGTGCAGGAGGAGGACAGGACACCTGAGTTTGTTTCCGCTGGGGAAGTTCTGGCCTTCTCCAGAAAGGAGGGATTAAGTGTTTTGTGTATTTTAGTCAAAGGACTACAAGAAAAAAAAAGAAAATCAGTTTCTAAGCTGAAAAAGTAGAAATTTATGCTCTCAAATCACCTTTGAAAATGCCTCTTTATTCCAGAAGGTGGACTCATCTTCAGGAGAAGCTTCAGAATCCTGGAATGGTTTGGGTTGGAGGGATCTTGAAGCCCATCCTGTTCCACCCCCTGCCATGGGCAGGGACACCTTCCACTAGTCCAGGTTGCTCCAGCCTGGCTTTGGACACTTCCAGGGATGGGGCAGCCACAGCTTCTCTGGGAATTTCTTTCAGCTCCCGTAACTCCAACTCCTCCTCTCGAAGGTGGCCCTGGAGCAAACCTTCCTGCAGAGAAACCCTAGTTTTGATGGAGCCAAAATAATCTGCACCTTCCCTTCTGTTGAACTGTTACGGGGTGGGGGGGTGGAAATTGCAGTTTTCCCAAACTTAATTTTCCCTTAAGATTCAAGCTGTTTGGTGAAATGCCATCAATCCCAGCTCTCTATTTCTGGTTGAAGTGCTGCATCTGTTGTTTAAAACCTCAAGGCCAGTGGGTTCCCAGCACTCTCTGGCCATCCTTATCTTTCCTGGATCAAAGTGTCTCTGTCTGTGTTAAACTGGGGCAATGTGGCACTTTCCCTGTTTTGTGGGAATTTCCAAAGCTCGTTTCCCTTTGGAACAATGACCAGGGTTGTTCCTGGCAATTCCCATCAAACAAAACCATTGAGTTGAGATGATCAAAACTCGTCTCTATTCACACATCGAGGGATCCACTGCCTTTTCCAGCAGCAGAACTTTGGGATTATCCCCTGCCAGTGCTTTTTCTCTCTTCTGAGACTGCACATGGATTTTGCTGTAGGACAAAACACTGGTTTTTATCCCCACTGCCAACTTTAATCCTATAAATTCACATTACAGAGAGCAAGGAGGATGAAATTATTCAATAAATCAAGATCTGAGCTGTCAAATGTCTCACTCAGGAGCTGCACAAAGCAGGTTCGGTGGTTTTACACATTTTGTTTTAACAAATAAATTACTCATCCATTAATAAGTTTTCATTGAACTCTTTGGCCAAATAAAACATAATCAGCCTTTGACATTAAAAAAACCTTGTGGAGATTTGTGCATTCAGACCAACCTTATAAAAAGAAATCAGTGAAGCAGCAGGGAAAGTAGTTTAATACAAAGGGGTTTTTATCTGTCACTAGAAAATATGTCCCTGCTGTATTTATTGCTTTACAGCTGCTGAGACACATAACGTAGTATTTATCTTATCTAAATTTAGCCACCAAAATGTTAGACAGCTGGAATCTCAGCTATTCCAGGGATCAGCCTGGACAAATTTTATTTGATATGTGCTTTAGATAAGCAAACTATTCCCTGAGATGATTCCTGATTGTAATGTGGGCTCAGACTGTAATTCCAAATAGAAAGGGAGGGAGGGGGGGGATGAAGTCACCGTGGCAGTTTCCCAGGGCTGGATTCAAACCTGATGGTGCAGGAAAGGAGTTTGTTTTGTCACATCAGAGGCTCAAGGGGCTCCTTTCCCTCCTCAATCCCAGACACACATCCAGAAATGGCCTATTTTTTTCACGCCAAAGGAATAAACAAACACAACTTACTCCTCTTTCCACTTGGGAGCAGAAGGGAGGAGAAATCCGCTGATCAGAATCCAAGGAAGGTGAGGAACTGGAGTTATGAAAAAGCCCTTGGCTGGTGTCTTGGAGTGGGGCTGGAAAGAGCAGCTCCAACTGGGAATGTCACTGGTGCCTAATTAAACTGCCATGTGTTAATGATGGAGAATTAACAAGGATCTATTTTCTTTTCCAAGGTCTTGCACCCGATTCGGGGCAATCCCTGGTGCAATCCAGGCTGGGGGATGAAGGGACTGGGAGCAACCCTGGAGAAGGACTGGGAATGCTGGTGAGGGAGAGGCTGGACATGCCCCATCCATGGGCAACCCCCAACCCCCCTGTGCCCTGGGATGATCCCACAGGGATCAGGGCAGGGGGGATTGTGCCCCTGTGCCCCCTCGGGTGAGCCCCCCCTGCAGAGCTGCCCCAGCCCTGGGAACAACAGCACAGGGACCTGGAGCTGCTGCAGCGAGTCCAGAG
>JAWWEU010000283.1:0-16237 GCA_035583155.1 Acropternis orthonyx | reverse complement strand
GGGGGAGATCATTAGTTTGCCTTGTGAGGATGGATGTGCTGCTTGGAGGAGCTGAATCTGAGTCCTGGGGGAGCCGCTGCAATCATTCTTGGGAGGTTATGGGGGAAGTGACAGGATTTCTGGGCTTGGCTTGGTAGGAGGCCAGAGAAAGGAGATAACTGGGCTTTAGGCATCAGATTCCTTGCTGGGGCTGGAAGGGAAGGGGGGCTGGGGCAGCTCTGCAGCTCTGCTGTGTGTGACACAGGACAAATCCTGCAGCTCCAGCCCTGCTGCCCCAGAGGAGGGCACAGAGACCCTCGGGCTGCTCACGCCTTTTAGAGACACTTTGGGAAGAGCAGGTTCCTGTGGGAAGCTTGTTTTTGCCTTGGGTCACATAACTCCTCTTTCCCTGCTGCTTTCCCGAAACCCTAAAGCAAAATATCCCTGGTTTAGAGTGAAATGAAGCGAGGATTGTCACAGGGCTCACTGTGCCCACGGGGCAGCTGCCCCTTGTGCCACATCAGTGCTCCTGTCCTTCCCATTCCAGAGACTTCCAGCCCTGCAGAACAGCAGAAAACCCTCCCATACCTGCACCAAACAAATGACTTCCCCCCCCAAAACAGAGAACTGGAGGAAATGGAGCATAAAATATCCCTCAGCAGGTGGCAATGGTGAAATGATAAAGAAACGGGGGGGGGGAAAAAACTGCGGAGCTGCTGCTTGTTTTCTTTTCTTTTTTTTTCTTTCCCTTTCCCAGAAGGGGAAAATGATTCACAGAGTAATTGGAGATGGATGTTTGGAGCCCTGGTGGTGTCTGTGCCGTGGCTGAGGGGCCGTGGTGCTCCATCCACCCACTCAGCAGCGCTTGGCTTGGTGTTTAATGAGCACACCTAAGTCAGCCCAGGCTCCCAGACAAGCCTCACTCACAGCATTCCCAGGAGTTTGGTTCCTCCTTTGAACTCAGCAGGGGGAGCAGAGAAGCTGGAAAGCTGGGGATGGAGGTGTGTGTCCAGGGAATTCGTGCCCTCTGCCTGGAAAACAGGGTGGGAGAGAAGCTGTGGGTGCTCTCAGTGTTTCTAATGAAATCCGCCTTGTGATCAGCCAATTCCTTTAGTGGTCCATCTCCTTTTCCCAACTTTCTTGCTGTCTGTTCTGCTCTTGGATGTGTTATCCCAGGGGATGGGCTGAGGAGCCCTTTGAGGAGCCCTGGGAAGCACATCATGACCATCTGGATGGAGGTGAGGGAGATGAGGTTACTCTTCTCCCAGCAAATCCTCCCTGGATGGAGTGAAAGTGCTGGGAATTGAGTTGATCCCTGCACAAATGAATCCCCAGGCTCTGCCTGGTGTCATCTGGCTGAGCCTGAATCTTGTGGGCCAACAGCCATGGCCAAAAACCTGCTCAGCTCTCCCTGCTGGACTTCAGGGAGTGTTTGTGCAACGTTCAGACACGTGGTGGGATTGTGGGGTCCTGTGTGGGGTCAGGAGCTGGATTTGATCCTCGTGGGACCCTTCCAGCTCAGGATATTCCAGGATTTTCCATCAGGGTAACTTTGTGGATGGCTTTTTCAGGCTTTCCCCGAAGTCCTGGGTAAAAATGTGTGTAAGGAAGTTGTTCCTTACTGAAAATTGTTGCTTTTTTCCCCCGCCTTGTGCTCTCTTGGCACAAAACTTGGGTTGGGAATTAATTGGTCTTAATGGAACTCTGCTGAGTCTCTCTGGCACTTTGCACCTGGAAAGGCCCAGGGATAAATGGGCCATGGAAACAAATGACCTGTGTGCTGAATGCAGTTAAAAAGCTGGAGGGATGCTGAGTTCTGCAATTCCCTGTGTGGGGCCCTTCTCCCACATCTCCTCAGGAATCCTTTTGGCCCTTTCGTGAACAATAAAACAAGATTTGAATCCAAGGAACAAGTAAACATGGAGGAGGACAGCCTGTTTTGGTGTGAGAGCAGAGCTGGCCTTGGGAATTGTGCCTGAAACAGGGTTTTATTGGAGTTTTGCACTGATACAAGAATGTGATGCAGGAGAGTCTCTGCTGGGAAGTCCCTGCTGAAAGCAGCAGGGCCTGGAGGGAGGTGGGTCTGGCCATGGAACCTCTGGGATATCTTCGGCTTGGCTGTTTGCATGGAGCAGAGAAACCACCCTGGGAAACTCCAGAACCAGGGTAAATGTCCTCTGCCACCACGTGTTTGTGCACTGGGACAATTAAAGCTGATGTACTGTGTGCTCCAGGCTCTGGGAGAAGCCTTTCCTCAGTCACTTGTCTGTAGATGCTTTTATGTTGATCTTTTCAATCACCTCCAATGACAGGAAGTTTTCCAAGTTAATTGAATTCTTCAGCAGTTTATTTTTGAGCTATTTTTCCCAGGAAGAAACCTCCTTAATCTCCCCCATTCCCCTGAAGAGGCAAAGCTTTGAAATGCTTTTGAGTCCGAGGTGGAATTTATTTTACGACAAAACAGAAGATGAAAAATAAATGCCAGGAATAAGTCATGTGTTTTTCATTTGGAGTCTGAGGGTGGAGAGCTGAGCAGTGGAATATTTGGGAAGAGCCCTCTGGTACCTGGAGGAGCTCAGGGTGGTGGGTGAGGGATGAAACATTCCAGTGCCACAGGGGTTGGTGCTGGGCTATGGGAGAGTTTTGAGGCAGAGGGGCAAGGATGGAGCTCCCTGCCCTGAGGGATCAGCTGGATGGTCCTGCATCCATATGGGATGGCTTTTTGTAGGAATGGGCATGGGAAAAGCCTTGCTGAAGCCCCAAGTCCCTCCTTTACCTTGTGCTGTGTCCTGTGTGGGTGATGTTCCCTCGGCAAAGGCTGCCCTGGGTAGCTGCTGTTGTCACCAAAAGCGAGGTGGAATTTTTGGGTGGCATTGGGCTCTTGGATCACCAAGTCTGTTGTCCGAAATGGGGGAACAAATAAAGCCTGATTCTCAGGAGATTCCCCTGGAAAACAGTGTCACTGCTTCCCAGTTTGCATCCTTTTAATGTCCTCAAGCAAATAATTTCTCTGGTGTGAATTTCAGTTGGTGCAACCGAGCTTGCTCAGTGATGAGCACAGTCTGCTCCCCGTGGAGGGGGATGAGCAGCTCCATCCTGTGGGCCCCAAACCTGCCCTGTGAGGAGGAACTTGTGCAGGTCACTGACACACGCAGGGGGAGGGTCGTGGAGCTGTCAGAGCTCCACAAAGTGATCCGAGTAAAGTTAAATCCCAATCAAAGGAAAGGGGGAAGGTCCAGAAAGCAAATACTGAAGTGTGAGCAGTGCAGGGCAGCCCCCGTTGGTTGTTCCAGGCTGGGCAGGGCTGTGACAAGTGACCCTGAGAAAGCTGAAGGTGTGGCCACACTCTGAGCTCAGGCAGTGCCAGGCACGGCCCCCAGTCAGAACTGGGGAAAAGCCCCCCCAGCCCACCCTGCAGGAGCGTCCAGAACTGGGAGGGGAAGTGCTGGGCTCCTTAAGGATGTGATTGGGCTCACACACACTTTGATGCTATCTCATGATTTTATCACAGATTTAAATAAGATACAGAAGTTTGATGCGATCCAATATTTATTCAAACTTTCAGTGCTTTGCTGCCCCCTCCCCCGCTCCTGTTCTGGTAAGTTCTGCTGTCACCAAAGCCCTGACTTATTCAGAACTGACTCTAAGATATGATCCCCAACAGCTCAGCCCCAGGTCCAACAATTCCCAGCAGGAAAAGTTAATTGAAGAGCCTTCTGGCTGAGACAACATTTGATTTCCCTCTTTTTAAAACCCATCAGCAGCTGCAGGTGTTTTGGCTACTTTCTGGGAACAAGTAATGGGGAAAGTGCTTCCCTTGCAGACAGACACATTATCCCTGATGAAAACCAATTTGGGAATCGGGGACGCTTGGGCAAGAGCAGGAAGCAAGGAAGGGGTGGGAATGGAAGTCTGGTGACCTGTGGGCTGCTCCAGTGGGCTGAGTGTTGCTGGCCAAGGGAAAGCAACTTAACAAACCCAAAGGAGGGGAGTGGGGAAAGAAAGAAATCCATCTGGAAAGGGATGAAGGCAAAATGTAAATTCACTGCACTGGAAACAAACAGGGATCTTATTTCTGGAAAGTTCATTACTCCTGCTGTTCATTTATCCTTTATTGGCAGGCTGGGAGAGCTGGGGGGGCTCCCCTGGAGAAGGGAAGGCTCCAGGGACACCTGAGAGCCCCTCCCAGTGCCTAAAGGGGCTCCAGGAGAGCTGGAGAGGGACTGGGGACAAGGCCTGGAGGGACAGGACACAGGGAATGGCTTCCCAGTGCCAGAGGGCAGGGCTGGATGGGATATTGGGAAGGGATTGGTGTCTAGGAGGGTGGGCAGGCCCTGTGCCAGGTTGGGCAGAGAAGCTGTGGCTGCCCCTGGATCCCTGGGAGTACAGATCTCCAGTGCCCAAGGGTTGGTTTAGTTGATTCTGGTCTACTTGGTCCTTATTTATTTATGTCCTTATTATTATTTATCCTTATGATGTGCTCATTATTCTTTGTCCTTACTATATACTTGTTTCTGTATGTCTGACCTGTTGGCTATCAGACCTTTTCCCAAGTGCTTCCATATCCTAATGTTTCCCAAACCTCCTTACTTGGGTTGTCCTGTAATTGCAGGTGGGATGGAGCCTAAACCTTCTTTAAGTTGTTCAAAAGCAACTGTTTAAACCTCAAATCCTAACACTAAAAATCTCTGTAGCTTTGGCCTATCTGTCCCCAAAAAGATTCCTTCCATCCCTAACCACCCTATGATTCCACTCCAGATGTGGATATGGAGCTTTGGGGTTCCCACAACAGCTTATCCAGGGGCTGTCCCTTTGCTTTGGGCTGTGACTGCTGGCAGTGGAATGTCTGGGGGCAGAGTTACTTTAGGGTTCCCCAAACAAACTTCACTGCCATCAACTTCCCCAGTGTCAGAACGTGGCGTTTTATTTGCTGTTTTCCCCTGAAAAGGCTTTGCTGAAGGAAGTGACATTTCCTAAAGGGAAAAGCTCTGCAGAAGGAGTCTCAGGGAGCTGATTAGAGAAGAGCATTTGGAGTGATCTCCTACTGCTCTGCTCATCCCTGGCGAGCCCAGGGACAACGGGAGCTCCAGCTCAGCTGCAGGGAGGCCAGACTCCTCAGTTCTGTGATTTTTAATAATCTCCTCGGTTTCACTGGCAGTCAGAGATGCTCCTGAGCTGTTTGCTGCTTCCTGATGAAACACCCTGCCTGTAAAGCTAATCCCCCTTGGCTCTTCCTGCAGCTCTTTTAGCCTCGAGAGAAACGAAGGGAAAGGTGATCTCCGTGTGAGAATGGGAGCCTTTGAGAGCGGTGACCCTCCCACTGACCCGCTCCTGGATGTGCTGGAGCCTGCACAGAGGTTGTCACCAGCCTCTAAAGGATTTCTCTCACCATCACAATCAGACCTGAACTCACACTAAAACCTTCCTAATCACTGGGGAGGAAAACACAGCTGTCATTTCCTCCAGACTTATGTTTAGCATGTGATATTCCTGGTTATCTCAGTGTTCCTGGAGTTTGTCTGTGTATGTACATGTGTCTATTTAATTCTATCACCTAGACTAAAACAAACGTGGGGATAAGCCCCCAGCCCTCAGAGTTTCACCCTTCAACACCAGACTGTTGTGTCAAGGGCAGGTTGGACGGGGCTTGGAGCAACCTGGGCTGGTGGGAGGGGGTGGGACTGGGTGGGCTTTGAGGTCCCTGCCCACCCAAACCAGTCTGGAATTCTATGATCAATAACTCACCTGTAGCTCTCTCTAGTTAAAAGGGGAGGCACCTCCTCAAAGCTTTTTAACTTGAGTCTTATTTTCGTATTTAAGCTCAGATAAGCCACTTGAACACCTGATGCCCTCTGTCTGTCGGCATTTCTTACAGGTTATCAGATCGTGTTCTGGTCACCAAAACTCTCCCAGGCCCGTTTTATCTGATCCCACCCAGGCCAGGTCCAGAAACCTCATGATCAGTGTGTTGGAATCTGCTGTAAAAGGGGCTTTTCCTGCCCTTCGCAGCACAAGTGACCCAGGACGTGTTGCTGTGGATTCAGTTTGGTTTGACATTGCCTGGATCTCAGCTAATGTTGGAAGGACACACTCAAGACTGAGAAATTATGGGAAGGAAGGAGGAAGCATTTTTATGCCATGTCTTGATTAAAAAGGCCTCCTCTAGAAAAAGGTTTGCCTTCCTCGAAGACCTTTCCAGAGCCAATCAAGTGAGCTGGTTGCTGGCTGACAGGACTCAGAAACAAACACAGGCAGGTCAGGATCTCTGGGGTGCTGTGGCTGCTGCCACTGCAGCCCAAAACATGTTTGATGGACAGCTTGGCAGAGAAGGTGGTTATGAAACAGCCCTGGGGAAATGTGTTTCCAAGACATAAATTGCAACGCGGTCTCTGAAATGAAAATATGGGGGAATGATCATTTCTAGGTGTTCTCCCTAAAATAGTGGGGAATATTGGCAGGTTTGGGTGTCTTCAGTTCTGTAGCTAAAATCTCTGGCATAGGAACTGGAATTGTTCCAATTAATATCCTGGAATATAAAGTTCTTAGGCATAAGAAAAGGTTTTCTTTACAGTGAGGGTGGGCAGGCCCTGGCACAGGCTGGGCAGAGAAGCTGTGGCTGCCCCTGGATCCCTGGGAGTGTCCAAGGGCAGGTTGGACGGGGCTTGGAGCACCCTGGGCTGGTGGGAGGTGTCCCTGCCCGTGGATAATCACCAGAATCATTTTACTCTTATTTTTCTTGTCCTGATTCTGGGGTTTTATTCCCAGGGGTCTGGGGGCATTAAGGGAGGGAATGAGGAAAGAGAAGGCTTTCTCAAGGCATGAGGAATTTCCCTGTAACTCTACAACCCAAGAACCTCTGGAGATGGTGAGGCATGAAGGAGTGCTGGTCTTGAGTGACTTATCAGTGCACAGGAGGGAGCAGAGCCTGCCCTGCTTTGCCTTTCAAACAGGGCTTTATCTTCTCTTAGTATTAACTTGAAATATTCTTTTTAGAGTGTGTTTCCAAAACAACAATGTCCAAGTGTCCTTGTAGGAAAGGACTTCAAGGTATGGACTTGTGCATTGTTTGCCTCTTTTTCTCCTTAGAGAGAAGTGTTAATAATACAGGTTAGGCAGATTTGTTTCTTTTCAATAATTCCTGATAATAGCAGAAGTTTCCCCAAGGCCTCCGCTGTGTGGAGCAGCAATATGTCAACCCCCAAACTGAATTACCAAGTGGGAAAGGGAGATTCAGATAAAAAGGAGACCAAACCAAGCCCTGCCCTTGTTCTTGGGGGCTGCAGGGCTGGGGGTGGGCAGGAGAAGGTGGAATTTGGGAATGCTCAGTCCCTGTCTCTGGGTGAGCCGAGTCAATAAACAGCTCCAGGGATAAAGGTGCTGGTTTGATGCCATTGGAAGAGGCACTTTGGGAACCAGTGGGGGTTGAGGGCAGAACATCCTGAGCTGGAAGGGACCCACAGGGGTCATCCAGTCCAACCCTCAGCCCTGCTCAGGTCCATCCCCAAGAGTCACCCCCTGTGCCCCAGAGGAGCATCCAAACCCCCCTGGAGCTCTGGCAGCCTCGGGGCCGTGCCCCCTGCCCTGGGGAGCCTGCTCAGTGCCCACCACCCTCTGGGGGAAGGGCCTTTCCCTGAGATCCCACCCGAGCCTGCCCTGGCACAGCTCCAGCCATTCCCTGGGGCTGTCCCTGCTCACACAGAGCAGAGATCGGTGCCTGCCCCTCCGGCGGGGGCTGGAACTGCAGTGAAGTCTCCCCTCCATCTCCTCTTCTCCAGCTGGACACACCAAGTGCCCCTGGTGCGCTCACGCTCTGCCCCTCCAGGCCCTTCCCCATCCTCATGTCCCTCCTTTGGACTCTCCCTGATGGCCTCAGCCCTTGCTTACACTGTGGTGCCCCAAACTGCCCACAGCCCGGGCCAGGGGTGGGTGGGGAACCCTGAGGTGGGTCCCGTTGTTGCTGAGATGTGATGACTGAGCAGGTTGGGAGGACCACGGGGCGTGCTCTGCTGAACCCTGGGGGGATTTAAAGTCCTCTGGGAGACTAAAAATAGCTGAACAAGCCCTGCCTCATCTGAGCTGCTGCTGGTTTGTGTGTTAGTGCTCACCCCACCCAACCCTGGGGCACTTGGCTCTGGAGAACCTTGTGCTGCTGCCCAAGGAAGCTCCAGGGCTTTGGACCACCAAGCTGGGCTGCGTCCTCCTGCTGTCCTCCCTCCCACAGCCTGGTTCCCTCTGCACAGCACCAGTTCCCCCAGCCAGGAGAGGGAATCTCATGATTTCTCCCGGTTTGCACAGAGCAGGGAGCTGGGTGCTGACCCCAGGAAGTTCCTCCCTGACCATCACAACTTCACACTAGTCATACATTTTAGCAGACAAAGGCATCAGCATTGATTGGGTACAAATTCACTTCTTTTGGTTAGTACTCAAGCCCTCCTTTGCTGGTTCTACCTCTCGCTTCTCATGCTAATTATTCTGCAGGGGCAGTTCTATCCTCTGTTTGAGTCTGGGGTCTGCTCTGAGTTGGTGGTTGGGATCTCCCCCTGCCAGAGTTACCTTTCCCCAGGTACTGCTCAGTCCTGCTGCCTTCCCTCCTGGTTCCTCCTGCCCAGACAGCCCATTCATCATGGGATTTATCTTCCCTTTCCCTTAAACGATCAGCCAGGCACGCAGTGCTCACAGTGCAGCCGCTCAATCAGATCTGCCCAGCCCCTGATTACCAGCCAACCCCAAGGGCAGAGCTGGGGCTCCCCAGCCCTGCTGCTCCGTGTGTGCTTCCCACCACCCTGGGCTGCAGGACTCTCGTCCCCAGTGACTCGGGGCTGACCAGCCCTTTCCTCAGGGCTTTGCTTGCACCAAGAGAGAAACTTCCAGCAGTGGCTCCTGCAACAGAAGCATGACACGTAATCCCAGGGCAGCATCGGCTGATCTTTGCTGGAGAAGTGATCAGTACTGAGAGGAGTTATTTCCAATGTACCTGCCTCAGAATCCTCATCATGGAATGGTTTGGGTTGGAAGGGACCCCAAAGCCCACCCAGTGCCACCCCCTGCCATGGGCAGGGACACCTCCCACCAGCCCAGGTTGCTCCAAGCCCCGTCCAACCTGCCCTTGGACACTCCCAGGGATCCAGGGGCAGCCACAGCTTCTCTGCCCAATCTGGGACAGGGCCTGCCCAGCTCAGCTGGGGTCACTCAAGCCTTCCTCACTGATGCTGATGGATGTGAAGAGGGATTTTGGGAGCACCACGGGGTGGTCCCACTTGTGTCCCGTGTCTCTCCATCACTGGGGCTGGAGTTGGGCAGGGGGAGTTTCTCTGCTCTCCGTTATCAGCTCTGCATCTGTGCAATGTGCCAGAAGACACAGGGCACATCCTCCAAAACCCAAAGGTGAAGGGAACAATGCAAAGTAGACACTTTGGAGGCTTAAAAATGAGAGGAAGACAGCAGAGAGCTGAATGTGTGACAGCCCCTGATCTGCTGCCCAAAGGCAGCAGCCAGCCAGGGGCTGGGGTTGGGACTCACCAGCTGGAAGTTGTGTCCAGCAGGCAGCTCTGCTCTCTCCTGGTGTTTTATGCTGTAACAGAAGTCCCTTCCCAGCTCTCTCTGTGGGAGTCTGAGCAGCTCAGCCGGGGGGTTTCTGGTAAATTGATGGGCTCTTGCTGGGCTGTCTGCAAACCTGCCACAGCTCTCCTGGCTGGTGAGTGATTCCCTCCTGCTCCTCTTTCCTCCTGCCAGTGTGGAACAGTTTTGTCCTCCCCATCTCCAGAAGGATTTAAAAGCTATGGATGTGGCCTTGGCCAACCCTGGGAGGAATGTTTGGGAATGCCACCAAAAGGCAAGTCAGCTTAGGAAGGAGCAATTCTCTGGGGGCAGCACCCAGTGGTGTTTGCACAGGTCCCTCAGCTGTGTGTGGCAAAGCCGCCCTGCCAGTCCCATCCTGGGAATGCTGGGGGAACCTCCTGCCCTGCTGCTGGGTTTGTTCCTAGTTCAGTCTCTTGCACTGTGTGTGTGGAGAAAGATCCTGTTCAAATCCAGACTGCTTTGTGCAAGCTCTGCCTCAGCCTGATTCTATCAAATTGCACAAGAAAAGTGTATTTATGCTCAATATATCTCTGTTTTCAGCACACAGGGCTCTGCAGGTCTCTGGAAAAGTGCCCTGGGCTCCGTGGGGTTGGCTTTGCTGGAAATGGGGGTTCAGAGCAGACATCAAGAGTCCTCTGAGGTGGGAAATGAGGAGTGATGGATGTGAGTTTTGTCCTCACAGGAGCAGCCAAAAAAGACTCCAGGCTTGTTTGGTTCAAGGGCCCTTCAGGAGATGTGTCAGGGACTGGCAGGCTGGGGCTGGTTTGGACGTGCAGCTTTCAGGGATCACAGAATTCCAGACTGGTTTGGGCTGGAAGGGACCTTAAAGCCTCCCCCGTGGGCAGGGACACCTCCCACCAGCCCAGGCTGCTCCAAGCCCCGTCCAACCTGCCCTTGGACACTCCCAGGGATCCAGGGGCAGCCACAGCTTCTCTGTTCTCTGGGGAACTTTTCTGACCTTCTCTAAACGTTTAAGCCTTGACAATTCCTTTGGCTTTCCCTACGCGGTGCCGCAAACCCCCTGAAATCCTTTCCAAGGGCGTGGAAAGTTCCGCATTTGAAAGCCAGTTCTGAGTAAGCCAGAAAAGCCCTTCTCAGCCCTGCTGTCCTTGAGGTGTCATTTTCTCTGTGACAGAGAGACCAGCTCAACAAAGCTGGTTTTTTTTTCTTTTTCTTTTAGTTAACACCTGTGCCCCCTCCCTCTCTGCCCCTCTGTGCCCTTTGTGACTTGGCTGACAGGTTTTGAAGAATTCCTTCTCGCCCCTGGGAGCGGTGCCAGCTTTGAGCAGTGATTTTGGGCAGATGCTTCACGCTGTCCATGTGCTTGTGCAGCCTCGTGCTGGTGGTCACAGGTTCTGAGTTTTCCCCTGCATTTATAAATTTAAAGAAAAAAATGAGCGGGAGAGAAAAAGGCTTGAAATATACTTTAAACCTCATCCCAATTGTTGCTCCAGAGAGCTGTGGATTAATCCATGTCTGGTGTCGTGGGGTCTTATTTTAGGCCCATTTTACTGCCCTTTATCTTCATAAAGCCAGGAAGGACCTTATCCCTTGGATCTGATTTGTACATTGCCTTGGGTTGTAAGGCAGGAAAAGCACTTTCCAGAGCTTATCGTGTTTTATGGCTGCACTTTGAGCCTCCCGAGGCTGTGCGGTTGCGTAACCCTCTCCAGTAAGGTCCTGGATAATGGACAGGGCAAGAACGACATAAATCCCTTCCTGTCTTATCCCTGTGCAGCTCCAGTGCTGGATTAAGGATGGGGGGATAGGTGGGGTTGAATCACAGCCCGACACCTTTGGGCCTCCACAGCTCCAGGATCCCCAAAACTGGGTGAAGTTCAGACGTTTTTAGGTCCTGTTGCACCGTTTCAGCTCAGTGTTGATGGTGCAAAAGAAAGGAAAGGCTCATCCCAGAAAAACCCGGAGGCTGCAAGTGGAGGGAGGGGACAGGATTGGGGGAATTTCTCACCCAGGAGGAAATGACACCTGGGGGTGTGGGTGATGTTTGTCTGCAAGGAGAGGCTCTTCCTGCCCTTGGGCCTGGATCTTCCTGTGCCACAAACCCACAGGAACACGGGAAAAGTGGGTTTGGATCGTGGAACCCCTAGAGGGTCTCGTTGCCATGGGCAGGGGCACCTTCCACTACAACAGAGATCCCAAAGGCTGTGCTTTGGTGCAGAACTTTGGGACCATTCCCTGGCTCTGGCCCCAAAGCTGCTCCTGCACCTGGGGCTTCTCTTGGCTGGAGACATTCCGTTTGGTCGTGGGATTAAAGAGAAACTAATCAGAAAGAGAATTGAAGCTGTTCCGTTTATTTCAACAAACGTTGGGTTGATTTAAAGGAGAAAAGCAGGGCTTTGGAAGGCTTGTCTTGTTGAAAAATGTTGGCCAGATAAACAGCAGCAATTAGTTCTTAATGAGGACAGAGAGTACAAACCATTTCAATCTAAACTCGCGTGTTTGTTTTCCGAGCAAAATCTATTCAGATCAAATAAAACAGACCAAAAAAATTCATCCGGGCAGGGATGAAAATAGTTTTTACTTCTTGCTCCTAAACTGAGTGAGTAATTTGCATGTAAGTCCAACAGTGCCATGCATACTTAATTAATTAAAGTTTTATTTCCCCTCTAATATCTCAGTGGTTTTATTATCTGTGTTTTGCAGGGGTGGTTGAGGCTGTTCCCTGTGCTGTTGTACAAGTGGAAACTGAGGCAGGGACCCCACGAGTAATAAATGGAGATATTTCGGGCTGTTCCCAGCTCCTTTGTGAGGTGTTTGGTGGGAGGATCCACCCCCAGTGTGGATGTGCAATTCCAAGTTGGATGTGCAATTTAATCCCACTCAGCTAATTGTTATGACTACTGAAATTGCATCTTCCAAATGAAGGCATTTGGCTGGAATTGGACTAGAACAGAAATTGGGAGAGTCATCCAAATATTTCTCAAAGTTGATAAGAACTTGGCCTTATTATAAGATGAAATTAAGCCTTAACTGCAGCCTGGAGAGCTGAGCTTAAAATAGCACAAGTTGTTTTCTCCAGCTGCTAAACTGCTCCTGAGTGGCCCAAATGATTCCCATTAAAGAAATTGTCATGGAACAGGATCGTGCCCTCAGTGAGCGTTTTCCTGGAGGAAAAACTCAGGTAAAACGGGAAATTACCAAGAGAAAGAAAAGGGCTTCGACTGTGTGGGAAGGATTTCTGTTTGGGAGTGATGGGGCATGACAATTCAGGGTAGAAGCAGCATCAGCATTTAGGAATGAGAATAATTAATGACCATTATGTGGTGAATTATGCAAATCTTTAAGCCTTTAATGAGGGCTGGACAGCCCTGGGTAAGATGCTCAAGCTCTGAGACGAGCCGGGGTCCTGCCAGGGCAGGCTCTGGGTGTCAGTGAAAAGAAACCTCTTAATGTCATTGTGGTGCCTCCTCCAGACCTTCAAATGAATTTAATTATTTTAAGAAATAGGCTTAGCTGAGTGTAGCACTAAAAATTTCATCTGTTGTCTTCAGCTGCGCAAAAAATAACTGCGAACAAACAGTAGCTGGGGCTGAATAAAAGGCACCAGAGGACGGTACCACCAGCAAATGAAAACAGCTACAGGAGGGCTGTTTGTTCCTGGGGATGGGTTTGCAGTTTGATTTTTCACTGTCTTAGAAAAAAACCAAAAGCCCAAAGCACCGACCCCCTTCCCCCCATATCCAACAGCTCAGAAACTCCCTGGGTGTACACGAATAAATCCCCCCCAGTCCTGGGGAAGGAGCTGCAGTCGAGGTTCAAGCCTCGTTTATTTAGTTATTCAGACTGTGCACAAGCTGAAAGGAGCCACTTGGGAAGCTCTTCCAGCACTGACTTTATTTCTGCGTGATGGAAATGCAAAGATTTCCAAAAATACGCTTTGCCTTTGAAGGTGCTGGGTGTTGTTTAAATGCCACCTAAACGGGTTGTTGTTGTTGAAGGAAGAAGGGCAGGGTTAGGTGGGATTTTGGGAAGGAATCCCTGGCTGGGAGGGTGGGCAGGCCCTGGCACAGGTTGGGCAGAGCAGCTGTGGCTGCCCCTGGATCCCTGGGAGTGTCCAAGGGCAGGTTGGACGGGGCAGAACAAACCCCTTTTGGGTGTGCTTAGATAATTTCCATGAATTCCTGCTCATTTTCCACGCTGCTTTCTTTGTGCACCCCTTGAATGGAGGCAGAAATCGATCTAAGTGTTCATCACTCGGGGGTTTCTACTCTCTGGGATCTTCCAAGACCCAGTTAGGAAATCAGTTCTTACACTTCTCATCTTGTGACTGGGAAGAAAGGCCTGAGTTTTTACACAACTCTCAAAAACCTCCATCAAACCCTTGGCCAGGTGGATTTGGAACCCGACCCCATAAACATTGAAGACTGAGTTTTCCAGACTGTACATACTTCTTGATCTAAGCCAAACTAAAATCTATTTCAATAAAGTCCTTCAAATTTCCAAGGGGAGAGAAATGATGAGAAAAATCCCATCTCGTTTGCTTGCTTTTATTAAAGGAGGTTCATTAAATCCACACCACAACATCCACAGCTGTGGGAGGCTTTGGGGTTTTTCCTTGCTGATCTCTCAGGGGCAAGCAAAGACCGTGGCCAATGGGAGGTTGCTGGTGGCATTTTACATCCCTTTTAGAACAAACCTCCAACAGTGACACTGAAATTTTCTTGGGAATTGACTGTTTTTCTCTGCAATGTGGAAATTACTGAATTTGGAGTCTTCCATTATTATCCATGGTTTTTTTCGGTGCTTGCTACTGATTTGATTTGCTGCTCTTTGTTGAAGAGTTGGACTCTCAAATTTGAAACCTGTCAAGACATGAACTCATCCTGCAAAAAGCAGTCTGGGAGCATCAGATTCCTGAGCCCCACCGGGGACACGAGGGGATGGTCATTGAGCAGGTCAACAGCCAGCCAGGCTGGGGATGACTCTGATCTGCTCCCCCTGTCGGGCTGGTGGCCCCTTTCATGAAGTCTCTCCATCTGAAATGCTACTAAAAGGGAGTAAGTTGAGCACTAACAGAGGCAGGGGCGTGGTTTTTAAAGCTCTCAGGTGGTCTCTGGTCTTTAAATGCCTCACTGGTTGGCTCAGGAGATGGAGTTTGGGCCAGGAATTCTTTGCTTTCCCATGGATGCCCAGTTTGGGGGGGGGGTCTAAGAAGGTCCCAACTGCCTCCCTGGCACAGATAATGGCCCAGAGGGAGAGCTAAAGGACCATTTCCCACCCAAATCCAGGTGATTTTCACATCCTTGGTTCTCTTTTATGAAGGAATTTCGGTTCGGTGGTACTTGGACACACCGACTGTGGGTGTAGCTGAATTTTAGCATGAATAAAGTTGTATTAGAGTTTTAGCTTCAGGCTTGGCCCTCAGGGTGCTGGAGGGGCTCTGAAATCTTTAATAAGCATCGTTGTTTTCCTCTTAAGGAAGGAGACAGTGGGAGGTGAGAGCTGGACACGAGACCTGCAGGGCACTGGTGGTCTGTTCCAAACTCCAGCTGGACCCAGGCATGCCGGATCTGGGATCCAAAGGTGCAGAATTTGGGTTTGCTCCTGCTGGTTCCTGTTGCTGTAGTGTCTGGGGAGTTGGAATGTTGTGGGAAGGGAATGTGGTGCAGAGCCAAGACAGGACAGGAATAGGTGGCAGAAGGTTTTGGGTGGAGGAACCTGAGATGAGACTGCACGTGAGAGTGATGAAGGCAATTGAAAGCAACCTGACTAATTAAAAAATAAAATCAAACCAAGGGATTATAAAGAATGTCACTTACAGCAATTTGCTTGCCAAATCCAAAACTTTGGGGGCAGCTGTGGGAAGGACAAAAGATTCCAGCCCTGATGGAGCTGGGGAGGCGCAGCTCTGTGGGCAGGCAGAGTTTTCCTGCAGGCTCCGTGCTCCGGGGGCTTTGGGGGCACAGGCTGTGGGGGGAGTGGGGGTCAGGGTCGGGAATTTGGCCTGTTCAAACCCCCAGCAGCAGCTGTGCAGAGCGTGCAGGAGGGGAAGCAGAGATGTTGCCCAGTGCCAGGGCAGCACCAAAGGGTGCCCTGGAAAAAACAACCGCCCTGCGGCGACGTCGAAACCCCATGGATTATTCTGTGCGGCTCCAGGGCAGCAGGAGAGAAAATCCAGCTTATCCCACGGGCACAGGGCTGTGTCCCGACCCTGCCACGAGGGTCTCTGCAGGACCACGGGGGCTACACAACAGCTCCAGCACAGAGCAAGCCCTTCGCTCCTTTTGTGCCAAAATCAGCGTGTGAAAGAGCAGGGAAAGCCTGGGCTGTTTGCAGGGAGCAGAAACAGGCTCATGTCCCCTGCTGTTACATAAATCTGGGCCCTCTCCCTGCCCGGATCGATTGTCCTGGGCAGCAGCAGGAGCAGCAGCAGCAGGAGCAGCAGCAGTGCTGGCACACACAGGCTTTGTCACAAGCCATTACCCACCCCACGGCAGCAAATCCCTGGGGCAGCAGCTCTTCCCAAACGGGGCACAAGAGGGGCCAAGGATTTCTGGACGCTTCTCCAAAGAAATTATGTTTTAAAAATAAAATTAAATGGGAAATGGGAATATCTGTGGGAAAAGGCTGTTCTGTTTTCTCTCTGCTCTGGGGCCAGGCTGGGAGAGCTGGGGGGGCTCACCTGGAGAAGGGAAGGCTCCAGGGACACCTGAGAGCC
>JAWWEU010000282.1:0-16253 GCA_035583155.1 Acropternis orthonyx | reverse complement strand
GAAGGCAAGGCAAACGGGGGGGGAGAAGGCAAGGCAAACGGGGGGGAGAAGGCAAGGCAAGGCTATGGGGGCAGAAGGCAAGGCAAGGCTATGGGGGCAGAAGGCAAGGCAAGGCAAGGCTATGGGGGCAAAGGCAAGGCAAGGCAAAGGGGGGCAAAGGCAAGGCAAGGCAATGGGGGGCAAAGGCAAGGCAAGGCAAGGCACTGGGGGTCAAGGCAAGGCAAGGCAAGGCAATGGGGGCCAAGGCAAGGCAAGGCAAAGGGGGGGCAAAGGCAAGGCAAGGCAAAGGGGGGAAAGCAGTGTAGCTTAAAAAAATAGGCATAAACAGCTACTCCTGAGCAATGTGACAAGAGGAGGAATTCCAAAGGGTTCCAATGTTGCCTGGATGACAAAATGAATTCTGACACACGTGGAAGTGTTAGCAAAAAAGGAGAGGAGAAAGTGGTAGCATCAGCACAGAGGGAGCAGGAGCCAAGGAATTGAGGAACAAGGTCAGGGATGGCTCAGCTGTGACCCGACAGCACCTCAGGGCTCTGGGACAGCAAAGGGCACAACCAGAACTGTGGGCTCAGGCGCCCACCTGCTGGGGAAGGATGGGATCTGGGAAGGATGGGATTGTAATCACATACTTGAAAATGCTGAGTAGATTAATTTGGACATAGAATTGCATTAAAGACGCAAAAACACCTATTTAAAGCAACATTAAGCAAGTTGGAATCTAAACTCTCTTTGGCCTTGTTAGATGGACTTTTTTCCCCCTCTCCCAAATCTTATTTAAAATGCTCTTAGCTAACAAACAAGATTATTTAGAGTTATCAAATTAGTCTTGCAACTCCCATCATGATACATTTCATGTCGCACAACTGGCATCTACTTTTGATTCCTGCAAGAGAAGAGGAAAACAAGCTTTGCTGATTTTCAGCTTCAGTTCTTCACTGTGAAAATGTATTTTCAAGCTAACTTGAAAATCAGAAGTGATTAAAGAAAAGGCTTTTCTACACAATAAAAACTGGGTGTGCTTTGGAAATGAAGGGAAAAAAAAGACTGAGGGAATGAACAAAAAGTAATTGGAAAAAAGCTGGTAACAATAGATTTTTGACAAGCTATTATTTGTAATATATCTAGACATATATTGATAAAATAACTGTGCTTATAAACATGTATATACACAGAACATAAGTCACAATATTTGGCTGATAAATCAATGTATTGTATCAAGAAAAATAGAAGTACCACTCACCATTTGCATTAAGAAAGTCAGACATGAAAAAAAAGCTCTCCAAGCAACGCTCCAACAGGAATTCTCATTGCAAGAGCCTTCGTGTCCCTGCTCTGTGGGAACCTCCAGAAATCCCTCACTTCTCCCAGAGAAGGGCCATGGATGAGGCTGATATTTGCCAAGCAATAAGTATCTCAGTGCCCAGACCATCCACACAGGCCAGGGAATCCCTGGAAGTCTCCAAGGCCAGGTTGGATGGGGCTTGGAGCAAGCTGGGCTGGTGGGAGGTGTCCCTGCCCATGGCAGGGGGTGGAAATGAGATGGGCTTTAAGGTCCATCCCAACCCAAACCAGTCCAGGATTTTCTGATTCTACTATGAAATGGTATTTGCAGGTTTTGATGACCATAATTCCCTATTTGCAAACATTCCAGGAGGATCAGACAGCTGAAAGATTGAAGTAACGTGTTTCTCATCACCAGAACCTCCTGGAAGTCAAGCAGTTGAGTGCAATCAAGGAGAAGTTGGAGGGTGCCTTGATTACACCTGATTTGGGCACTGAGAGCATTTCAGTGGAGATTAAACCAGAGCCCAACGTAAAACACCAAAGCTCTGCAAACCTGGGTGACAAACCAGACACTCCTGAGGGCACCAACAGGATACAACACATCTGGGGCCCCACAGAACAGCCAGGCAGCCGAGATGGACCACCATGGATTCCAGCAGCACTGGTAAGTCTTGTTCCAATTATATCAGGGGAATTGTACTAGGGAAAAAAAAAAATCTTCCCTGCAAGGGTGGGGAGGGACTGGAATGGAATTCCCAGAGAAGCTGTGGCTGCTCCTGGATCCCTGGAAGTGTCCAAGGGCAGGCTGGACAGGGCTTGGAGCAACCTGGGCTGGTGGGAGGTGTCCCTGCCCATGGCAGGGGGTGGCACTGGATGGGCTTTGAGGTCCCTTCCAACCCAAACCATTAATTTCAGTTGGAATAAGCTGACCCAACCCACAGAGTGGGTTTAGCAGCAGGAAAAGCAGGACAAGGGAAAACCAGACTCTCCCTTTTCAGTAGCAGATTTCAGCTGATTAAATCCACTGCAGAGCATCCCCTCAGACTGAGATCCTCCAGGAACATTCCCTCCCCTGGCTTCTCCCAGGAGCCCTCCCGGGTTGCTGCGCACCAGAAATCTGCCTCAGGCTGACAGCTCCCACCTTGCCCAGAGGTTTGCACTCGGGGGAACCGTGGTGGTGATCACTGACTTGAAGCAGGACATGACTGACAGGGCCAGGAGAGAAGAGTGAAGAAAAAAGGGAAGAAGAAAAGACAAGGAAGAGAGAGGAAAGCTGAGATTCACTGCAGCCACATCCTCATGGAAATCCACTTGCTCCCTTTAGGAACCTGCAGAGATGACCTGTAGAAGCACCTCATGCAGCTCAAAGAGTGACATCTAACAAGGGCTACAAACCTTATTTTATTTGATACATAAAGCACAAATCCAGCCACGCCACACATTCCACCTCCTTCAGCTTTTTACCACCTCACAGCACACGACCTTCGTGTTTTTCAGTAACTTGTTCTCCTCAGGAGGCAGAAAGATCACAGTGATCATATTTTGGATGCTCAGGATGATTTAGGGCCTCATTATGCTCAGCCACAACGCGGGTTTTGCAGGCAGAGGAGCAGGTGCTCGGTGCTCAAAGCAGCCAGTGACGTCAGTACATCACTCTTGGAGAATCTTGTGTCAAAACATGGATTTTTCCTGAAGGTCAAAAGCTCCCTCACAGTGGAGTTCACTGAGCAGGCAAAGCTGGGCATGTTCCTTTCTCTCCCAGCCTGCTGACAATTCTGAATGCCACCATCAAACTGCCATTTGGGGGAGGTAAAAAAAGAAGGCAAAACACAAACAGAACCTCTGTGGCTTTGTCAAGCTGTTTCACAGAGTATTCGGTACAACTGTCAGTGTGATTCTCCCTTCCTGGAGTGAAATTCAAGATACTTCTTGAGGAGAAGAAGAAATAAATTATAGCATAGCTGAAATTCTTCCTTTGCTCTCATATCTGGGAATTAAATGCATGCACAAAAAGCCTGTAGCTCCTGGCACATCTCTAGAGAGGAACAAATAACAGTGCAGCAGGAGAGACAATTCTCATGCCTTTATAGCATATTAAAATATATATTATACCTAACATATAAATATATATAATATTAAAAAGCATTGTGTTTTCTCCTTAATTCCAGTTGCACTGGAAACACAAACCCTGATAAATACCAGGAAAATTTTATTGACTAAATGGTTTCTAGTTCTGCAAATTACAGTAACGTAGAGAAAATGCTACAAAATACACTAAATAAAACAATCTCCCACACCCAGGATGTAGGGAAGGGCCTACCATGGCCTTCCACTTCCTAATAGCTGTCCTAACCCTCAATTCCCCTCCTGGCCAAACAAAACTGGGGGTTTTATTCACCACTATCCAACTCCCCGTGATGCACACACAGCTTTTAACTACGATGATGAGATAGCCAAGAACAGGTTGTGTTTCATAAAGGAGAAAGAGCTCTTCAAAAACATCTCAGAAGTAGTTCCAAATCCACAGCAGCCAGCAATTAATTGATTCTGGGAATTAACTCAGCCATAACAAGCTTGTCTGTCTGTGTTGTTAGGCAAGAATAGGAGCCCATTTCATCTTCCTCAAGTGTTGTATAAAAGAAACAGGAAAGGTTGAGGGCAGCAGGGACGGGGCTGTTTTCAGCAACAGATTCACTCTGTGTAGGCAAATATTAGGAATTCCCAGTAAGTTACCTGGGGTTTCTAAGAAACAAAACTAAGTGCTGGTCTGTCCTTTCACGGTTTGCTGCCACACACTGGATTTTAAAGTCCCTTCAGCAGAGCTATTCTGCTATCACAGCAAAACCATCCCAAATTCTGTTGGTACACACAGAACTCATCCTCTGTCCTGTTTTCCATGGAAATCCATGAATATTCATCACCATAAACTTAACAGAGAACTGCATACAAGAGAATCCCTGAAGAATCACAGAATCATGGAATGGTCTGAGTTGGCAGGGACCTTAAGGATTACCCATTCCCACCCCCTGCCATGGGCAGGGACACCTCCCACCAGCCCAGGGTGCTCCAAGCCCCGTCCAACCTGCCCTTGGACACTCCCAGGGATCCAGGGGCAGCCACAGCTTCTCTGCCCAACCTGGCACAGGGCCTGCCCACCCTCACCCTATTTGAAGATTATTTTGACCATAAAGAAATCCTCCAGGAAGCAGTCGGGACGTATGAGACCAGGGTACAAGCCTGACCACACTCTTTATCAAACAGGTTTTCATGTTATCAATGCAAATACATCTACTCTGTTATAGTATCTACTATTTTGAAATTAATAAAGGTTTTTGACTTATGAATTAATACAGATTTTAAGGACACAGAGAACTATCATCTCACCTGCATTTTACTCAGTTTTACCTGAGACAAAAAGAACCTGTTAGAAGATCCAGGGAAGGTTCCCCAAACCCTCTGTCTCATTTTGAAGGTGGGCTTTGACAACAAAATTACACCCAATGCATTTTGTAAACACAAAGAAATCAAATCCAGGTTTAGGGATTGATTTAACAGTAAAATCTTAATTGTTTAGCAGTTGCACAAAAGGCCACTTTGAACATACCCAGCAGTGCTGGATCTCCAGGGTAACGACTTCTAGATGCTTCTGCTGAAGACAACATTCCTTCCTCCAGGGTAGGGAACTCTGAGAGGTCACTCCTCTCACAAGGCAGGCCAAGCCTTGTCTCTGAGGCAGCAGTGAAGCCGCTGGAATCCACTTCTGCTGGAAGCTGGAACCATGGCTCGAGTCCCTGAGGGCAGAGCAGGAGAAAAAGTGTTCAAGCATCAAGGGAGTTTTGTAAGACATATTTCTAAAGGAAACAATGCCTAAGTTCTGAAACATCATAATCATTGATTCTGAGTTGTCTTTCTTATATAAATATTCAGTTTATAATGTCAAAGAGTTTTGATACACTAATAAAAGCAATGAAGTGTCCCAGTGAACTGATAAAGTACAGCTTAATATCTGAAAGCTCTTCTGAAACACTACTAAAGCTCCTCTTCACATCAGAACTTTGCTGCACGAGCCATCACTTTTGCACAGGGTTCTCACAATCACTTAGAAATAAAATTCTGAGCAACTCAGTCCTTCCTCAGACCTGCGAGCTCACGGAATTCCCGCAGCAGGCAAACATTTGGGCAGCACATCCCACCACTGCAAGGCCTCAATTACGCAGATGAAGCGCTTGCCGTTGGTTCCCACCCCGTAATTAGGCTCCAGCCCCAAGCAGAACAGAGCCCAGCACCCGTACCCAAGAAGGAGCAGCGCTTTTCCTGCGGATTGCTTCTCCCAGGGACATCCCGCTGCTGCTCCCGGAGCCCCGCGTTTCGCTGCTGCGGCTCGGCGATCCCTCCCCGCGGTCCCGGCGCGGGGGAGTCGTGGCAATGGGCTGCAAGGAATTATTTGCTGATTAAAACCGCGGAGTAGTTCTTTCCATTTCACTGCCTGCGTTTATTTACTTGCTGTGAAACGCATAAAATGGTCAAAGTCATCCCCGAAGGCCAAAAGTTGGGTCCTCCCCATCGTCAGGCGGTGACTTCAACGTGATCCAAAGTGCCAAACTTCCCTAAAAGGGGCGGGTCCTTTCCCACTCCACATCCCAAAAACCCGACTTTGCGCACATCAGCCAATCATTTCTGAGGGCCGGGAATTTATTTCTCGTTCCCAAATGCACGTAAACGACAAAACACCAGAACTGCTCATCATGTTGATCAAAGTCAGGCTCTGACACTTGTCCTGCGTTTATTCACAGTGGTTGTTGGGTTTGTAGTAGTATTTTATATATATTTATATATATATATATATATATAGAGAGAGAGAGAGAGAGAGAGAGAAATATTTTTTCTTATTTTTACTTACATCACTGTTATAAACCAAATTTTAAAAGCCACCTTATGTAAATATCTTCAAGCAAGCCTAGTTAATTTCTAGGTTATAATTAGGCAATACCTGTCACACTTTGAGGGCAGGAATTGCAGTGAAATTGGATTCCTGCCTGGAAAGCAGTTGTAACATTGATTTTTTTTTTTTTCCCCACAAGGTACCAGAGGAAGCTGTTCCTGAACTCCAAATGAAATCTCTCCTCTCTGACATCCCGTTCCTGAGGTCACAGTGGCTGGAACAGCTTTCCCCAGCCAGCACAGTCAGGAAGGTTCCCACAAAATGGATTATAATTGGGAAAACAGATATTTCTGGAACACAGAAATGCTCCCTGTCACCTCCAGCTGCACCAGGAATTACAGAACCACTGCCTGGTACTACCTGGCTGCCGTGGGAATTACAGTGATCCACGATGTGGGAATTCACAGGTGAAGGGCAGAAGTAAAAGGTCATGGACTGAGAAAAGGATTTCCAGAATGAAAGAGGGAAAAGTCCAGAAACCAGCCCTGTTTGAACGTAAAAAAAAACACCTTCAAAATGCAGCATTTCAGACTGTTTTCCTTAAGTGTGAATATTCCCTCCTGGATCAGCTAAACTGACACCTGGATTCTGTGTCCTGTGCACTAAAAAGCTGGAAAGGATGGGAATAAAAGCTTAAGATATTTTAAAATTTATTACAAAACTGCTCATCCATTCTGGAATTTCAGAAAGGGGAGCTGACTCTTTTATTTATCAACGTAATATTTTTTACAAAACATAAATGGCAGCCATCACAAATAAATCTTTATCCAGCTGTTACGTTCCTAAGAATCCACTGATTCTGCCCTGGAGACAGCAGATTTCCAAGTTTCAGATGAGGAAAATCCCTTTGATTTTGGCTCACCTGTTCAAGAGACACCTGAAATCCTCACCTTGTTGTCACCTAATTTGGGCCTTCTCCCTAATTCCCAATTCCCAGGCATCTAAGTTTCCAGGGAATAGCTTATTTTCATCCTTACTAAGTCTAAGGACACGCAGAGCTGAAGATGGGCTGAACTTTTAATGCCAGACTTGCCCCTGGAGCCCCAACTGCTTCATCCCTAATTCTGCCTGTAAACAGGAAACCCCCCCCCAGTCTTCCTCCCTGGAAGCTGCAGCTCCTTTCACTTGGAAAGGTGGGATTCCAATTCCACGTTTTTCCTTCCACAAAACAGCACCGCTGAAACGAAAACGTGCCGCAACTTTCCACACGGGTCAAGTAAGCCACTTGGAATTTGGCGTTGGATAAATGATCTTCAAAGGTCCCTTCCAACCCAACCCACTCTAGGATTCTTGGAAAGCAGGAATATTTGTTCTCCGGGTTTCAAAAGCTAGAGGATCCCAGAGATTATGTTTATCACCGATCACGTGGGATCAACCAGGCACAAAAGACTCTTCCCAACTCATTCCCCGCAGGAGGAACAAGGGCAACACAACCAAACTGCACGTGCTGCTATTCCTTGTTTTCCTTTTTAAAACAACCTTCTTAAGCAATTCCTCTCTCTCCCAGTTGTTTAATTACTCATATTCCTGTTAGACACTTCAATTACAACCCTGTTCCCATCAGTCTCCCCTCCAGCACAGAGGAGGAACCACCCACCATGGACAGACTCCTTCAGTTCCCAAAGCCCACTGGCCCCCTGCTTCCAGGAAAATCCAGAACTGACTGGAAATGGAAAGAAAATATGGCCAAGATAATGATTTCGTTGAACCTCATGGACAAACTTGGAATTTGAGCCTTTTTTCCTTACGGTTTCAACCCATCTGGTGTTGAAAAACACGATGAGAAACATAGTCTGAGCTACTTGTAGCTTCTCATCTTAATCTTTATCAAAATATTTTATTATAGAATAAAAAAAAAATAATCACAGTTCACTGTCACTATCAGCTGAAGTCAGCAAGAATATTCCTTGGAGAGGGAATTTAATTTGAATGAGTCCCAGGCAAATTGGGATGAAATGAGATTACAGAAGGATAAAGAGCAACTGAGCTTCCACTTGGAGGGAATTCTTTCCCAGAAATACTCCCTTCACACTACCAGGTTTCAAAACACATTCATCTCACATTTTGGAGTTGGAGCAAATCCAACGAGCCTTATTTCGGGAAAAACCCAAAGGATGGCCCATGTGCAGACTTCTCAGGAAGAAATGGGTGAGGAAACGCCAAGGGGTTATGATGTCATTACTCCAAAGAGCAAAGCTGGGGAGGCTTCTGAGTACTGTGACATCCCTGGGGCTCAAACACTCCATCACCTGGAAGGGCAGGGGGAATTAAAACGCTGCTCTGAGTACTCACAGCGCCTTCCACGCAGAGGCCCAAAAGGGTTCCCTGAACACTAACTCACGGCAGAAAGAAATCTATAAAATAAATATTTCTGCTCCTCTTACTAAGCACAGAGAACCTGGTGTGGAACAAAAGCAGCAGAGGTGACCCCTGAGTGGTTTGATACCACCAAAATGCACATTTTTTTTTCTTATTTAATGCTCCAAAAATCTCATCTGGCTTTGCTTGCAGGTTGTGAAAGAAAGTCACACAGGACACCTGTGGCAACACAAGCCAAGGGCATTAAGTGACAAAGTGAAATCAGATATTAAATCAATGTTTGCACCACAATTGGGCAATTATTACTGATTTTAATATTTCATGTAAGTAGTTAATGTTTTTCTCACCGTGATGAACATGAAAAGGGGTCTGCACAGAGGCAGAACTGCAGTGAAAAGATATTTATCGTGTTAATTCCTATTAAAACAGAATTACAATGATTTTGCAGTGTGCACCTCTCTGATCTGAGCAGGAAATATCTGGGTTTTTTGTTTAAGGAAGAAAGGAAAAAACATATTATGACAGACAGATAATACAAAACACCCCTCAGTCTCCCAACACTACCCAGGTTTAACAGCTCTGATTCCCAGCTCAATTTAATAACATTCCTTATCAAAATGCCCATAAACTACAGATCTGGAGGTGGGTGGTGGAAGGGAGATAGAAAAATATACAGAGAAAGGAATATACTTTTAATTAGCCAGGAATTCTCCAGTGCACCACATAAACCCAAGCAGCATTCAACCCAAGGAATTTCATGTTAAAGAAAAAATTACTAGCAATGACTAATTTTCTCAGGAAGCAAATCATCCTGGAAAACCAGCACCCACCAGGCCAAAAGCTCCACGAATCAAGGAGCAATCCCAGAATTCCAGCTTTGGAGCAGCACACGGAGCAGACGCTCAGTGAAACCAACACATTCACCCATCCCAATACCTGTATTTCCGTCGTTCAGCCCTTGCACATTGTTACAAAAATCACATCCATTGTGCTCCCAAACTGGTTATTTGTCGTGAGCAGGGACTTTGGACAAGAGGGAATGGCTTCAAAAGGACAGAGTGTGGGGCTGGATGGGATATTGGGAAGGAATTGGTGGGTGTGAGGGTGGGCAGGCCCTGTGCCAGGTTGGGCAGAAAAGCTGTGGCTGCCCCTGGATCCCTGGGAGTGTCCAAGGGCAGGTTGGACGGGGCTTGGAGCACCCTGGGCTGGTGGGAGGTGTCCCTGCCCATGGCAGGGGGTGGCACTGGATGATATTTAAGGTCCTCCCAACCCAAACCCTTTTTGATATCAATATATTTCATAAAATCCTCTCAGAAAAAAAACCCTAAGACTTCGTTGGAGTTTGCTCTTGCAAAAATTCCTTCACAGACAACGAAATAATGCAAGTTTCACACACCTGCATTTATCTGCATTTTGTGTTCTAAAGAGGATCACAAGGCAACCCTGCTGGAGAGACTGAAGTTAACAGAATCCCAGAATCACTGAGGTTGGAAAAGGCCCTCCAAGACCACGGAGCCCAACCTGTGAGCAATCCCCACCTTGTCCCCCAGCCCACAGCACTGAGTGCCACGGCCAGTCGGTCCTTGGGCACCTCCAGGGATGGAGACTCCATCAAAACAGGATCTCAAGGAAAGATGATCCCTCCCTGAAGCCAAATACTTCCCACACGAGCACAATTCTCCTGCTAGCCCTGAGCTTAACCTGTGTTTTCCCAGAGCAAATGCCCAAGCTCCAAGCAGCAGCTCTCACTAGATCCACCACAAAGGGAATAATCCCTCCTTTCCAAGGGACCTCCTGGGGGAGCAGCTGGAAGGAAGAAAAGAAGCAACAGCACCCTCTGCTTCATTATTTCATTTTTAATCCTCATTCCAAAGAGCAACATTAAAGAAATAACAGGAATGGCAGGAATTTGCACTGTGTGTACCAGGGTACAGGTAACAAAGCTGCTGCAAGGGAGAAGGAAGGCTTTAGTAAATTAGTATAATCATCTCTGAGGGCTTCCATGTAATTAAACTCAAATGAAGAAAATCTAACAAGGTTTTTCTTCCTGAAATCTAACACATCAAAAGTTCAGCCTTGCTGCTAAATACATAAAAGAGGGGGAAAGACAAAAATAAAGCTGAACTACAACCACCCCCACACAACACAGTGCCAGAAAATGAAACAGTTGGAACAGCAGCTCCTCTTTGGCTCTGAACTGAAACATGAACAATGCTCAGTTTTTGAGCTACTGAGAGTTTGAATATCCAGGTTAGTTCTCCTCACTTTATTCTGCCGCCCAGACCTCTAAAATATCCCAGTAAAAATACCACACAATAGAACACAAGAGAACAAAAGTAAGAAAACCCAGAGACACATGGGAAAGAGAACTCCCAAGACGATTAACTCTAACAGTCTGATCTTCCCAAAATATCAGAAATACACTATAAATTCTTCCGAACACTTCAGCTCATTTCTCCTTCCTAAAAATCCGAGCTACATGGCCAGATTAATTCCATATAAATCCGTGTTTCAGCCTCCTCATGCACCTGAACAAGCAGCTGCAGAATCACCAGCCCTGCAAACACAGCCAGTGGAGTTGGGGACCAACTTTTCCAACACCAGTGAGATTTTTACACCAAATTAAGGTGATCAATTAACAGTGCCAGAGGCAGATGATCCCACTCTGAACTCCCCATTGCTGGACTCCAGTTTGACAACTTCAGGACTTATTTTTCCCCATTTTGTCAGGAACATTCCCAATCCTGACACCATTATCCAGAGCATTTATCACTTTCCCTGGCACAGCTTTATCCACTTATTTTCTGCGTCTCATTGCTCACTGTTTGTGGGATTCATCAAGGAAAATACTTGAAGGGAACAAGGAAGAACCACCAAAACCTGTACCTGAAAAGCCTTCCAACCTTGCTGCATATTTTCTCAGTTCCTCCCAAGATGAAAAACTCTTCTGAGGTCACAGTACAAACCAACTCCCTTTAGCTCCTAAAACCCTTACCCTCTCAAAGATGATAATTAAATGGTTTGAAATCGATTTTCCTGGGTATTCTCTTAACATTGTATTCCAAGTGGTTTCATGGAATCACAAAGGTTGGAAAAGACCTCTGAGATCATCAAGTCCAACCATCAGCCCAGCATTGCCAGGTCCACCATAAAACCATGTCCTTAAGAGCCACATCCACATGTTTTTTTGAACACTTCCAGGGCTGGTGATTCCATCCCTTCCTGGGCAGCCTTTTCCAATGCTTGACACACCTTTCAAGGAATAAATTTTTCCTAATATCCAACCTAAACCTCCCCTGGCACAACTTGAGGCCGTTTCCTCTTGTCCTATCTGCTGTTACCTGGAAGAAGATACCTTGTCAAAGGCTCTGGTTTTCATTCGTCCATTGGTTTATGTTCAAACTGCATGGGGTAATAATTCAAAAACTAGAGAAGCTGTCACAAGTAATACCTAATTCAAGCTAATTCCAGGCCATCCAGGCTTTCTTTCTGGCCTGGGAAGCCTCTGGAAGCAGGAGCAGGGAAGGTGTGAGCTCCTGCATGCCTTGTCCGCAGTGCAGTGTGAGCCCCGTGCCACTTGGAGTCAGCAGCCCACAGCTGAGGGCAAGGAACAAGGGAACGTGGAAAAACAGGAACCCATTCACCTGGTAAAAACATGCAATTGGCCACTCTGTGCCTGAGGATTAAAGGTATTATTTAGCCAGAACATATGGAATGCAGGTCACACTGTCTCATACCAACCTGCTCATTTCATGGAGCAATTATCAGGTTGGAATGAACAGCCCAGGAACAGCAAACAACTGTGGGGCAAAAGCACTTCAGAGGCCACACACAGACTCAGGACTCCCTTAACGCCACATAAATGCCACTGGATTTCATGATAACCCAATAATTCCATTTATTGTGGCTTTATAGTCCTTATCAACCCTGCTTAGTGTGTCAGAACATGGAGTAAAAAAACATGAGTCTCACTCAAGCACAGAACAAGGTTTTACATCTTTTCTTTTTTGGCCAGAAGCCCAGTACCACAAACTGGATGAAAATCATTAGCATTAAAGTCCAGCTACTGAAATGAATAACAAAATTCCCACTGTCTGCAAACTAAAAGTTCATCTGTGAACATACAATGAAGATTTCCAAAATATTAGTCAGAAAAATGTAACGATGATTTGGTGCCATCAGGTATGAGAAACACTAATTATTTAAGCTGTACCTTGTTTCTTTCAGCAGGCATTGGTGTGCCAACAGTGCTTTCCAGACCCAAACCATTCCCTCCCGGAATGAAGGCACCCCCAACCAACAGATCTGGCAAATTCTGAACTGGGTTTTTTTATGTAGCAAATGTTGGGCTTTTGAAGGTCCATGGGAGATCAGACAGCAGATCTCAAGTCCTGATTAATGACACAATAAACTGCCAGGGATGTGCTGAAAACATTCCAGGAAAAGTGAACCTGGATGTTTACACAATATCCACTGACTTTGCAAGGACTGTCTATTCTGAATCTCTTAAATATCCAAGTTTCCACTGACAAGTTTGTAACATTAACAGATTTAGGGAGTGGCCCAAAATAAGTGGGAAATCAGGCACTGCTGACCTGCAGCAAGGCTGCCTGCTTTTCCTAGGAATGCAAGGCTTCCAAGGCAGACAGCATTCCCTGTTGACAGCCAGGGCCCAGGGCACTGCAAGGCAGTGTGAAAGCTCATCACTGAAATGCCCTCAATGCCTGAACCACAAGTTTTATTCATGTAATCACAGAGCAGCTCTGGAGGTCACCTGGTTCAACCTCCTGCCCAAAGCTGGGCTAATTCCAAGGCTGGATCAAGGTTTTCACGCCTCACCCTTCAACTTGTGACCGTTTCCAAGGATTCAGGCTCTGTCACC
This sequence comes from Acropternis orthonyx, assembly GCA_035583155.1. Lineage (NCBI taxonomy): Eukaryota > Metazoa > Chordata > Aves > Passeriformes > Rhinocryptidae > Acropternis > Acropternis orthonyx. Next base: position 2,826 of record JAWWEU010000282.1, on the reverse strand, counting down.
CCTTCAGGGTCCTGCCCTAGCACTTCACCATCCTCTTCATAAAAGCTGACTTCCTTGTTTTCACCCAGAATTTCTCCTCACCTGTGCTGCTTGTCCCATCACCGTGCTCCTCCAAAGAGCCTTCCTGTGCCTCCTCTAACCCCTGTTCTGGCAGAGAAGCAGCACTGCCTCCTCCTCACCCTCCTCCTCCTCCTCCTCCCCACCTCCTGCACCACAGCCCCTGAGTGTCCTGGTGGCCTCCACCAGGCTCAGGCCACTTTGCTGACCCCTCCCTTGTTCTGGCAGCCCAAAACAGGAGAAAGAATCCAGCTGTGGCCATGGAGGGAATGTTTTCCCTCTATGAATGCGGCCTGATTGCTGCAGAGAGGGCACTGTCAGCTCACGCTGCCCCTGCTGCCCAAGGATCCTCAGGCTCTGCTCTGAAGGGCCACCAGCCAGCACTGCTGGACAGGGATTTCATCCCTCAGGGAGAAAGGCTCCGCTTTTTCCAGAGCTAAAGCTCAGGAGATTCCTCCGGGGACGTTCATCCAGCTGGCCAAGGTCCCCCTGAGTGGCAGCCTGTCCCCCGGGGTAAGGAGGAGGATCTGAATGAGCTATTGCTTTATTCCATTCCTTTGCAATTGAAGCTCTTTCTATTAATTCTGAACTAGTTCTTTTGGGTTTCGAAGAGCAGGGACCTCGAAAGATCACGTGGTCCAAGGTCTCGTGGGAAAGGGAGCCTTGATGAAGCCTCATTTCCAAGGGTAAGGACACACTACAGTTAACACTGCTACAGCCACCTCAGCAGCCCCACAGCCAATAACCAAAGCCAGTAACTCCCCTCCAAGGACCAAACTCTTCTCTGCCCACTGCACATAAAATTTAGTTTCACCCAAAGCAGCTTTGCCACCTGATTTTCAGTCCTGGGCAAAAACCCCTTGTGTCCTTCCTGTGCAAATCCTACCTTCAATATGAGCATTTAACAGTGTTCCTGAATTATTTTTTGCAATGAAAAGTTTGACTACTTCTTTATATTCTCGGATTTGGACCACTAAAAAAGCTCTGACTATTCCCTGATTTTTAATTTTTTTTTTTTTTAATCCTACTCCCAATTTGTATCACACTGTCCTCTGGGTTTTAAAAAAAATGCTCATCCCTTTATCTTTTCCACATTAAATCACCACTGAAATAAAGGGTACCTCTGTCAGTAGGTACCTTAGTTTGGTGTTTGCACTCAGCTTTAAAAAGGGAGAAAGTAAAATTTCAAGGAATAATGTACACATTCTGGAAGGAAGCCATCAATTTGCAGCACTGAAGAATGAAAACTTGATCCTCCTGAATCTTATTTGCAATCCTTATGTTTACCTAAAGGTAGAATTAAAAACTTTGATTAAATGGCCTGCTCCATAGTGAAAAATAAACTGAAAGAAGAAATGGACAAAGCGTTTTCAGTGATAAAATTAGAAATAGCACAAACAGGCAGAAGATCCTCCTGGGTTAGCCTGTCTGCTCCTGCATCCCCTGGACCCAGAGCAGCAGTAAGGAAGGAACAGAACAAGCTTGGCTCGGCTTCATCTGGAATTCCCAGAGCTGAGCTCAGGTTGTCAGAGCAGCACTTAAACCCCAGAGCAAAACAAACCCAGAGAAGGAAGCAACGGCCTCCAAAAAAAAAAAAAACAACAGAACCTGACACCCTGAAACGATCAAAATAACCTCACCTGTGAGGAACAGAAAGGTAAAACAAGCAGCAGGAGGTAAACTCACTGGTTTGTAACATCACACCCAACTCAGCATCATAAAGCTGACTCTGGAATCAGTCTGTAAATCAGCACTTAAATGAACTTTATTTCTATTTAAACATGTATAACAACAAGCAGCAGTGCAAGAACCATCCCTGCTATCAATTGTCCTGCCTGAAAACACGCCGCGAAGGCCCTTCTGCAGAAGGTTTCTGGAAACTGAATTAAGACTACACTGAGTTCATTAAAGTTCATTAAAGTCAGACATGCAGCATCCTATTTATTCCCATGGCAGTTTCCACTCTTTGATTTAATTTTTGTTATTTTTCCTGGTAAGACTCAACCTCTACCCATCCATGGTTCTTCCCAGGGAATGTTTTTAACAGTTGATGTGGCATCTAAAACCGGTTACCACGTTGCTGTTGCACCTCTGAGTTCCTTCGTTGCTCTGGAGGGACCACCACCTTCTGACTTTTCATTTTGGGTTGTCCCTGTGTACCTTTCCTACCGCACAGCTGAGCTTCATAAACATGGGGTATTCAAGGACACAAAGGTACCTCCCAATACTTTGCAACAGTCAGAGCCTGTGCAGGTGCTCCAACACCTCTGGAAACCACCATGAGAACGGGGTGACACTTAACACCAGGTGCCAGAGAAGCACAACTCCACAGGAAGGATCTTCCCAACGCTCTCACAAGAGGCAAGTTCAGGAAGGCACTGACTCCTGAATTAGTGGAGGTGGCAGGATGCGATGGGGCAGGATCTCCAGAGATCTCTTCCCAGTCTCCAGCACTGATGTGAACACAGCAGAGTGCACAGAGCTGTGTCTGAGCCCTGCCAGGCCATGGATGGCTCCAAGTGGCCACTCCAGCTCAGCCTGGAGAAGGGAAGGCTCCAGGGAGACCTCACTGGGGCCATCCAGCACTTAATGGTGGTTTATAAAGAAGAAGAGCAGCAACTTTTTAGACAAGCAGAGTGATAGGGAGAACACATTTACATTCAAAGTGTAAAGAGACTCAGATTAGGTGTTAGGAAGGAATTGCTGGCTGGGAGGGTGGGCAGGCCCTGTGCCAGGTTGGGCAGAGAGGCTGTGGCTGCCCCTGGATCC
>JAWWEU010000281.1:0-16290 GCA_035583155.1 Acropternis orthonyx | reverse complement strand
TATCTCACAGAAGTTCCCAAACACCCAGCTTGTAGCCTGAGGGGTCAGGCTCTGGGAAGCTGCTGCAAATGGTCCATGGTTAGCTGTTCATGAGAAAATACATAGAGGGTGTAGGATACAAAGTCTTAGCCACACCCACACAGTGACAAACTGGTCCTGGTCACTATAACCAGGACAGACAGTTAATAAGATGGATATATGGAAATAGAAAGGTTCTAACAGCGGAACTAATTTTGTATCAAGCATCAAACTAATAACTCAGATCTGGGACTTTGTTAGATGCTTTCCTCTGTAGCATCTCTCTGGAGAGTTTAATGCAACACATATGCGTAAATGTTAACAGACTGGATCTTCAAGAAGATTTTTGCCATTCTTCCATGAGGCAGTTGGCTTGGGGGGATCATCTCAGTATGGCATCATATGACTGACAAGAGATAAAGGGGTTTTATTATCATGAAATTGATTTTTCATTAACATTTTTCCATATATCTAAAAGGAAAGTGAGTTGACTGGAAAGCACAGATCTGCTAATTGCCTCTCAATATGTCATCTGTTCTCTCAGAGCAAAACAAATATGTTTATTTTTAGTGAGAAATATGAATATAGTACCGTAATGGTACCAGAAATGGGTTTAGGGAGAATTCCAGATCCCACACAAATGTCATAAAATTCAGACCTCTTTCAGTCTTCTGTTGGGTATGAGTACCCAAAATTATCTTTAAAACTTAGAGCAGATATAGAAAAGGAATTGAGAGAGAAATTGAGAAGCCTTGAACCTGGGGTTTCTAACTTCTGTTTGACCTTCCTGTCTTTGTTTGAAGCAAAGTACTGATTGTACAGTAGAGAGCTAAAACCATCTTTGTTTACATGAACATATCTGTACACCACACAGATGCTGCCTCAGCTCCCAGATGCAGCACAGCAAGAGGACTCTGTGGGACCTACCTCATGGGTTCATACAGTTTCTAGCTGCAGAGCTGGATCACTCAGTGCTACCTTAGAGATTCCTCACAGTAGTCTCAGTGTGTCCAGCCTTGTTCATTTGAGTGGGGAATGAAGCGCAGACTTTGGGAGCTTCCTAGAAGAAGCTGCACCTAATCTCCTTCCATGCAGCAAAGAAGTTTCCATTCACAAATAGTCCAAGGGGAAAAACAAAACAAAACCAGAAAACAAACAACAGCAAAACTCAAACCCAAGAGTTCTCTGTCAGCTAGCTCAGTATTTGTTCTGATTAGTCCAGAAACTCTCCGTGTTCAAGCTGAGGTTTAAGTACCTTTCCATACTTGTTTTTATCTATTCAATGTCCTCCTTTCCAAACCTGGCCAATGATGTCCCTGCAGCTTCACAGTTCAATTGTTTTCAGGGTCCTTATGTGCATCTGCATAAGTATTTCAAGGGCATTCACTTGCAACAGAGACTAATGGAGTCATTTGTCTGCTACATTACACATCAATAAATGCTGAAAAACCCAGTTTAACATTATTTTGGCTGACCCTTAAATGCAGAGACTGCCTCTCCTTTATAAGAGATGAAAAGTGAATTATCTGAAATAAATGACTTACAGGAAAAGGTTTGGAACAGATCAGACCACTTGTGGCAGTTTTCATCCTGAGGGATGTCTGTCAGTTGTCTTACAGACGATGTGCTTCTAGAAAGCAAAAAATATTCAGCACTAAGCCTAAAGTTACAAGCTCTGAGTTGAAAAAAAAAATAAATCCGACACCAGAAAAAAACATTTAAGCAAAACCTGGTCTGGGAATTAATTGCAGGAAGAAAAGCAGGCTATAGACATAAGGCCTTCTCTCCTGCCAATGTGTTACAAAATAGAGTAATGGAAGACTATAGGCACAGTTGTGGAAGAGATTGTATTTTTCTTCTCTGTGCAGAACTGACACAGTAGGGTTTAATCCAAGGTAAATACTCATAGGTTTCATCTGGACTCATCTTCTAGGAAGCCCTATAGGATCCTAGTCCTCTGATTTTCCAGGTCAAGTAACTGGCAGAGTTCATTTTAACACTCCTCTGCCCTGTTTGCCAGGAGTTCTTTTTCCTGGAAATGTAGGTGCAAGGAGGAGAGGGTTGGAGAACAAAGATAGCTGGACTCATGATATGGGATCCAGGTGAGTCCTGGACACATCTTTGCACCGTGGATTGATCCTAATGTACACAGGTACAGAAACACAGATATCCACTGAATATGGAGCTAGAAAAGAATGACTTTCCAAGCCCAGTAATGAATGGCCATTAAAAAGCAAAAATTTCAGAAGTAAAAAAAAGGCTACTCAAGAATTTCAGGAAATGCCAATCCTTGGAAGAGGACAGAAAGTCAGGTTGGCACTTTGGCAGGGCTTGTAAATTTTATCAAAGAATAGGATAGGGGTAGGACACATGTATTGCTATAGCAACATAAGGCAAGTAAATCCTTGTGCCAGACTTGAAATCTACAGCCCCTGTATACCGAAGGCAGGTGGTAAGCATCACATGCTTTCCTGGAAGGAGTCTAGAGAACCATTGCTTGGAAGAAGCTTCTGTGTCATAGGTACAAATCTCTATTTACAGAGTAATTCTCAGTGATACAATGTCAAAAACAAGGCTGCAGTGGTCTATCTTGACCTGTTTTGGACCTGGTACCTTTTAGTATTTTCACTAATGGACTGAATGATGAAAGATAATAGACATGTGAAATCTACAGATAGCACCAATTTGTGAGGGAAGTACCTGTAGGGAAGAGCAGGACAGACAGCAATTTTGTTCTCTATCTCAGGAATCACCATATGACCAACCCCCACATCATGTAGTGCTGTTATCATATGTGTGTTACATGTGTGGGGAGACCCTGATGCAGGTTTCATCCCCTCACTAGCAACAGCAGTGGCAGTAGTCACAGAGCTACTGGGAGCTGACAGGGTCATAACTGCTATAGCCTCTTGTACCCTGGTAAGACAGGGATTTGTGAGGCAAAGGGCACAGAGACAGCATTTGCACCTTAAGGTCACCACATAAAGACTTGGTCATCTAAAAGAGATTTAACATACAGTGTGGAAGTAAATCACCAACTGAGTTGGGTATATGAAGGCTGCAAGTTCAGACATGACCTGGAAGGACTTCCACAGCACTTCTTTTATTTCCTTTATTGTTTAACTCACTGAATTGTGCTGTGCTTCACTTCAAGAACAATGGAAAAAGGGCTGCCTGTGTGAGTTATCTCTTATTTTTATGTCTCCTGGAAATGTCTACAAAGCAATGAAATTGATGCTTTAATATGTGTAGAAATTTATGAAAACAACAGGATTTCATTTCCTAATATAATTGCTGAATTGATTTGCGTATGCAGTGAACTGCTCTGATTTTCTTAGTGGCAATAATAAAGTAGTGTCTGCAGTAATTTAGCAGGTGTTCACAGCTATTCTGAGTGGATGTAAAAGGTTACCACTTTGATTTAAAAGGTTCATTCAAACTCTTCTTTCACTTTGTAGAATTCTAATGGAAGATGAAAGGTTCAAGGTGATGAGAACAAAGCCCATTCGAATCCAGGATATAATTTCTTTCCAGAAAGTCTGAGGTTTTTTTCATGTCTTTAGGACATTCTGATAAGAGCTGCCTTTTTTTTTTTTTTTTTCCATAATATCTAACTATGCCTATCTTGAAAATTAAGTTTGCATTTATGGCTTTAATATTTTTCAACTATATTCTAGTTAAGTCTTATTTTTAAGAGACTAAATGTATTAACTTCAGCATGAAACAGTTGCTGTGTACCATGCTTACATTTCCCTTTTTAAATAATTCTAAATGAAGACCTATGCCAGATTAATAAATATAGGTGAATGAAGCTATTAAGCTCCACGATTCTTGCTAGATTAAGACATACTTGTCTTGCATGCTTTGCAGCTTGAAGCTGAGGGCACCATTTATGATAACACAGTGGGTCATACTGAAGGTGAATGAGAGGGGAAGTGAGTTACTGACACCGCTCCACAGACTTTTCTGGGGTTTCTTTCTGATGAACAGTTAAAATCCTCGTGGTAAGAGCTGTGTGAAATGCTCCTGGCAAGCCTCACCTTTCAGTTAAAGGTTTTGTGACTTTTTAAAATTTTAGCCCATGGTTATCAAAGCAGAGAGGACTCCTCACACAGGTGGTAGGCAGGAAATGTTCCAACAGCCTTCTCCATCATCACAGCAGAAGCATAAGCTATTTTATCTCTATTTCCATTCCTGCAGGATAGAAAGTGGGAAATACCATCAGAGAAGTGTGTGATATGAGTTAGAAACTATAAAAGGAGAAGAGCAATTACTAAGAAATCCTTGGAGGTATGGGTTTCTTTAGAAAATGAAAGATTTTGGTTGAGAACACAGCCAGTTCTTAAGATTCCCCCAGTTGGTTCCTGGGTCTGCTAAAGGCTTATTGTATAACACTGGAAGAGATTCACAGGTTCAGACTGTAGTTTCCTAATTTCTCATTCATTATGAGCACCTGAATTGATTGGGAGCAGCTAATCCTGCCTGCTTTCACAGGAATGTTGTGCAGTTAACAGGTTGCATTTCCATGAAGTGCTTAGATATGACAAGGGGAGTTATTACAGGTAGGCAGATAAAAAACACCAGAGTCACTTCAGTCCATCAGCTTCTAAGTATGTCCTAGAGATCTTATTGCTGTGTACATTAAATCTTTAGAAGTAAAATCTCCCTTTGTTTGCTGAGCACAGTACACGTGATGGAGAAGTGAGTTCATGAAGTCCACTCTTCAAACACACAATTTGCTCTACTGAGTCTCTAATAATTTGTCTTGTGAAACCTGCTGTGGATTTCTCATTTTAAGAGTTAAATTGATTCAGTCAAGTTAAAGGCAATCATGTATTTACTTCTGTTCCAAACCCAGTTATTACACCTCCATTTTCTTTCTATAAGCTAAGGCAGTGGATTGCAGTTCTATTTCAGCATTTTAAGGGAATCAAACCCTGGTCTGCCTTCTGTCTTCTGTTCTGCCAGCCTTTCAGGAATAAACAGTGGAGGAAAGGGCATACCAGGTGGTCACCATGGAGAGACTAATTGGACACTGTGTTTGTGGTTTGAAAAGGGCACAGATGTGAGATTTCTGGAACAGTGCACATGGCAAAAGAGTAAACAGTAAAATGGGGCAAGAGATGGAAATTCAGGACTTTAATAGGATGCCTGAGTCTTCCATATGGCCAGAGATCCTGTGTAGAACCCAGTCATTACATAAAAAGTGGAGCTTGAAGGGGCAACCTATTCCTGCTGATGGGTGAAATTACGCTTACCAACATCTGGGTCTATAAGTTTCATTTATATCATGCTGGAGTCCCAGGTACCTTCCCTCTGAGTTACAAGTGAGACAAGAGAACTTGTAGAGATGCAACTGTTAGAAGCATTGTTTCTGATGGAAAATTCAGTGGAATGTTCATTACTACACAACTTGGCTAAATTAACTTCAGAAGAACAGTGCACACCTGAAAAGACTTTTTCAAAGATCTGACATTTTTGAATGAAACTTTAATTCTCAAAATTAATTGGCCATTGGTGGTTCATGTGGAATTTACAGATTTGCAGTTTCTCATATTGCACCACTGCTAGCCTCTCTGAAGACTGCAAAGACTTCTTCAATAATGAAGAATATAACTCCAGGAAGAAGAGGAATTTCTGAAACTCCTGGGGTAGCTTAATGTTTTTTCCCCAGGCTGCTTTGCTGCAAAAAATGCCAATTAATATAATACCACAAGACCAGACACAGCCATGAAACTGTCCTGCAAGTTTTAGCTTTTAACCAGATGAGTAGGTTGCAGAGTCATAGGTTGATTTTCTTTCTGTCTTTAGCTGAGCAGTAGATATGGTCTGTATTTGTTAACTTCAGGCCATGCACAGGATTGTACTGAAACTTTTAAGGTGATGTAGTTTTATAGGCATTTTGAGACTAACACTTTCCTTTTGCTTTGTTAAATACTGTGGTGTTACTAAGTCAGGGATAATCTTTATTCACAAACACAATATGGAAATTTATTTGAACATTTTGCATCACTTCCACATTCAGTGGAACTTGGTCTAAATGATCTACAAATTATGGAAGGTGTTCATGCAAGGTGTTTTATTTGTTTGGAAGCCATTTTTGCACCGCAAACTTTCATGTCATCAGGCAGCTTTATGAAGTACTTTTTCTCATGCCAGAAACTGCAGTTTTTGTCTATAACAAAACAGACCTGTTGTAGAGAGGATGTATTCCTACGCTGAAATATAGGGCACAGAGCAAATGATCTTTCTTCTGATATGTCTCTTTATATAACCAGTGTTGTCATGACAACTGCAGAGCAGAGTTCCCTTTTCAGTAGCAGACAAATGACTAAGGGCCTTTGTTTTACTGATGAACATGTCTGTAATTCGCAGTCTCTCAGCAACAGAAAACACAAATAACCATCCCACACAATTTGTTCCTACTCACAGAACTTTCTGTGTAAATGGCACATTACTTATAAACAGGGAAAACTTTTGATACTGCCAGCACTTTGCACTTCAGAGCCAAAGCACCTTTGCAGACCATACGTGGGTGCAGGAACAGAGACTGAGGGAGGAGCAGAGGGGCTGCCCACAACCTTCTCCCCTGTGTAACAGAGCAGATACCTCAATACACTACATCATTGGGGTGAAGGAATCTACCATTTCTTTAGATTCCTGATGAGTCTGCTCCAGTTTTTAGATGATACCTTGCAGTGAGAAGGTGCATAAAACAATGGTGTACTAAGTTATAGAAATAAAAGAAATGGAAATGTAGATGCTTTCTTCATCTCAAGGAATGAACCTATTCCTAGTGCCTGCAAATCTTATGTCTTCGTTGTGTCACTTTAAGGCTGGGGACAATATACCTTCCTCACTTTCACAGCTACTGTGATCAATATTTTATTGATGTCTGTGAGATGTCCCTCCCATGAAAAGAAGCAGAGTGGAATCAGCATTAGCCAGTGCAGAGAGGGAACAAAGAATGAGCTTATGCTGCATTTAACTGAGTGATTGTGATGTCCTGCTTTAGTGGACAGGAATAAAGGCAGAGCGCTTTGACATATGGGTGAGAGAAATGGTGTGTTTATAAGCTCATGAGTTAATCACCATTTCAGATTTATGGTGGACTCACACTGGTAGCCACCCCTTTGACTGAACTTGGTAGGGTCTCACAAATTCTCTTGAATGCAGAATACTAGAATGGCTTGGGTTGGAAGGGACCTTAAAGATCATCTAGTTCCAATCCCTCTGACATCCCAGTCTGTGTCAGGATAAGCAGCATGTACAATGGATACAATTTAAAAGGTGAGGCAACACCTGGGTCAGAGAGAAAATGGTGAATAAAGAGCCGAGTATCACTACACACCTCCTAGAAAATAATGTTAAATACCGCAAGAAAAGACCAGTAATCTTTAGGAGCTTTGTCTAATCTACCTCTGACTATGCAAAAAAACACAGAAGCATGAAAGCATAGACAATGAAGCTGACTAACTAGGGGTTTTTTTATAATTTTGTAATTGTCCAGTGGTGCAGTGCAACATCCAGCTCTGTCCTCACTGCCAAGGAACTGAGCTTGAAATAGAGGAACAGCTTCTATAATATTCATTATGCAGGGAATGGGCCATAAAGTATATTAAGGCCATCTCTGATTACAGGATTTCTTGACTTTGGGTTTCTGTTAAAAAGTGCTCTATCAATCTCTGGTGCATGGCCTGTTGTAGTAGAATGCAATGCTCTCAGTTTCTGTGTTATACAGGCAAAAGCACATGCTCAGAAACTAATACCAGTCACTTATTGCACAAAGCCATTTTCTGTTTCACTGTTTCCTGCTAACATGTACAATAATGCAATATAATATTTTTGGATAGCAGTCTAGAAACTTTCAAATCTTGTAGTCACTACTGACCCTCAATTGTCATGGCAGTGACTTCACTGTAGTTTTGTTAGTTTATACATTTTACTGTTTCATATTGCCTTGCTGTAGGATTGCAGGCAGTTTGCTATGGCTGTATGGACTTCTAACTCAGGAATTGCTGCAACTTAGTTCATGTGAGTACTGACTAAGCCTCTGATTTTAGCAAGCATAGGTGCCTGCAACTGAGATGGTCATGTTAGTCTCCTTTAACTATCAGATATAAGCCCCTCTTGCTTTCCACAGACTGTAAAGGAAGCCAAGCTGTGTGTATCTCTGCCCAAGTAGGTATTTTATTTTGTACCATTTGGAATGAGTTCTGTATTTTCCTAATACTTCCTCTGCACTTTTCTGGCTGGAAAGCATTAGCTTAAGTAATTACTTGAAATGCAGAGCTGGGGTAGGTGTCCCGGGAACCGCAACCTTTCTGGGCTTGTCTGGCTATGAGGCCCTTTACTTGTCCTGCAAGGACCAGCTTTCATGAAAACTCATAAGGGTGCACCAAAATCAAGAGCAGAGTTGTCTCTGTTTTAAGCAGAGTTGTGGTTTCCCCTGGTTTACAGAGATGTAATGACTCCTGAACCTTGTGTGAACTCTGCAGGTAAAAGTGACAATCACAGCTCTGAGGATCCCATGGCATCTTGGAATATTGTATGTGGCAGGATGGAATAGCTTTGAGATAATTTATATTGTCATGCTGACTTATTTACCTGTCATAAACACTGAAAGGAAATATTTACAAGTTTAGATCTTTTAAAAAAAAATCTCCATCATCCCCCTTAGAAATGTACACAAATGAAGATATATATCTCAGTTATACTGATTGGACACCCTGCAAAGAATTATAATATTCTCCCACTTCAGGAAAGTAGCAACAAAACTTCTAGGATTTGAAAAGCCGTGGGTTATGGATACACATGTGGTCTTTTACAAAAACAAGGACTAGCTGACTCCTTCCCACTTCTCTGACTGGGCTGGCAGGGCCCCTGAGAGGACATAAAACTCAGAACACTGCCTGAGGAGCCACTGGATAGCTTTTTGCTCAACAATTTCTTAAGCAATCCTTTGCCTTTTGTGCATCACTTTGAGTTGTTTCCCTCTGTTGATCAACCACAGCCACCCTTACTATTTTACTAATATGCTGCTGGGGAAAGCATACATCAGGCAGACTCCAAATGTGGCTGGATCCAGGTGGCTACAGGCAGACAAAACAGCAGCTTATGGCCACCCTGCAGTGTTGAAATGTAATTAAAATGGTTCCTGTCCTGCTGTCTGTTTTCAGAGGTGCTGCTGGAGAGTTCAGGGCAGGGGATCATGCTGTGCCAGGATGCTGTGAGTGCTCCGCTTGCCCCCGCGCTGCTACTGATGCCAGAAGGCAGCAAACCACGTGTCAGTGGGGCACTGAGGAGCTCCAGAGACTGCTTTCTGTTTGTATTACACTGTAATAAGGGCTGATGTGGACCCTTTGACCCACACTCTCCCCTTGGGAAGAAAAAAAAAAGGGAACTGATCATTCCAGAAATCATTCTGGTTTGCTTTTCCCTGCCGCAAATGCTAAATGCCAAAATGGTCAGGGCCCGCCTCACACTCAGCAGAAATGTCCCCCAAGGAAGGGTCTTTTTTCTACTGGTAACACCGATTTTCAGACAAAAGTTGCAGAGGGCAGGCAGGACCCATTTCCACCCTGGCCAGGCAGTGGCAGCATGCCCAGCCACCACGGAAACGGCAGCTGCATTGAGTCCCACACCCCTCTGCTTCTGCCTCCCCCTCCTCACACAGCCTGAGACACCAAATACAGCTTCTAGAGGGGCTCTGGGGAGCAAATGGGACTGTGCACAGTCAAGGAGAGGCTCTAATAAGAAGTCAGAGTTGTCTTATTTAAGCCAGCCTAATTACTGTGACTGGATGTGGCTGGATACTGGTGAATGCTGTGAAAGTTGGCAGGGACATGGCACCCAGGTTTCATGGGCTGAGGCAGGATGACAGGGGATGACGAGGCAGGATAACGGGATGACGAGCCTGATGACAGGGTAACTCCTTACTGCATTGCAATTGAAGTATAAAGCAGTGCTTTGTAAGGCTCACTGTCGTGTCTATATGCTATATCTACATGGCTGTATTACTTACTGCTATATTTATATGATCAGATTGTGCCCCTTCCCATCCCTGGAAACGTTCAGGGACAGGTTGGGTCAGGCTCTGAGCAGCCTGGTCTAGCAGAAGGTGTCCCTGCCCATAATGGGAGGTTGGAACAGGATGATTTTAAGGCCCCTTCCAAGCCAAATCATTTTATGATTCTATGATCCTGAATCAGGAACTATGATTTAGTTTAGAAATATATTTCTCATTTATATAGAGTATTTTGTTTTAACTAGTCAGAAGATACAAGATGCCTTGCTGTTATTGTAAATTTATGCAGGAACACTGCTCAGCACAAAGTACAAAAATGGTCTTGTCAAATGCTGAGGCTCCTCTTCTGCTTCATTTCTGAGGCATGGAGTGCTCTGGCTACTCCAATTTACATGTCTAATTAACTTCAAATTGCTGGTTCATTTGTGTAGCCAGCCAGTTTGCTGTTCATTGTGCACAAGACAGAGAGAGATAAAAACTTCTGCCAAAGAATCAGCTGTAATTAGAGATTTCCCCTATTCTTTATATCTCCTCGATGAAAATACTGAAAGCTATGGGCACCCGATTTCATGACTTGCAGTTTGGATCACAGGTATTGCTTGTGCAGTGTGATCACGTGGAAAAAGACATTCCAGTGTGCCAACACTGCCAATATGTAATTAACAGAACAAATTAGGTATGCATGTTTGAAAGTGGAGCCAGTCATGTTGAAATCTGCTCTTACGCATCATATTATCTCCTTCCCCTCCCAACCACCTTTTCCATCTCAATTTTAATAAGAACCCTATTGGCATGGAAAAACAGTGATGGAAGCATAACTTAGAACAAGACTGGAATTTGTCATGGGATTTTATGGAAATCAGTAGGCCCACATTAAAGAATAGTTCAAGAAGAACTCAATTCTACAGTCTTTCCTCTGACTGAATTGGCAGAAGTTTCTTTGCAAAGTTATGAACAAGAAGTCTAAAATGCTCTGGCACTTTCTGATAAATGACACTGCTGCTTCTCATCAGATGAGCCTTAGGAGGTCAGTTACATGTTGGGAGCTTAGCTGAGGAGTGTTTTCTGCCTTAATGGAAAACAGCTGCAGAGGCAAACCTGCCAAAGCTGAGTAGGATAGCAGCAAATCTGCACTATATAGGGTAATTATTCACTTCTGGAGGAAGACAACAAATAGAAAAGCCCTTCCTTAAATGCCTCCTGGGCCTCAAAGAAAATTATATAAACTCAAAAGCAGATGACTGGAGATTCCAATACAAACCTCCTCTAGCAAAAGCTCAGTAGGGAAAAGACAAAATGGTTTCTCAGGTGTGAGGCTATGGGATATGTGGGAATATTTATCTATACTGCAGAAATCCATGCCAGGTGTAAGCTTTCCCAACAAGCCACACACTGAGTATGGCAGCTCTGATACTAAAGCATTAAACTCAAGTAGGGAAACAGCAGGAAGTACATGGGAAGTGATGTGATCAAAACTTAATCAGCTACAGCTATCACTCAGTGATCATCTGCCTGTGTCTGTGGGTATGTCTGTGCCAGCTGCAGCAGTTCAGGAGGAGCCCAGCGGTGGGAGTCACTCCAGTGAGTTTGGCCAGAATGCCTGGGAGGAAGTCACTGTTTGACAGCGGGGAAGACCAGCTGGAGCAGCAAACTACACCTGTGAGCAGCTCAGAGACACTATTGGAGACAATAGCAGGGTGAAAAAACTGGTTGGGACAGGCCCAGAGGAGAGCCACTAAACTGATCATTGGCCTGTAACACTCTTATAAAGACAGGCTGAGAGAGTTGAGGCTGCTAAGCCTGGAGAAGCAGCCTTCCAGTACCCAAAGGGGCTTACAAGAAGACTAGAAAGGAACTTTACACAATGGCATATAATGCTAAGAGAAGAGGGCAATGGCTTTAAGCTGAAGGAGCGTGGGTTTAGATTAGGTATTAGGAAGAAATTCCTTACTGAGAGAGTGGTAAGGCACTGAACAGGTTGCCCAGAAAGGTTGTGGACTCCCCACCTCTGAAGATGTGGCTGGATGGGGCTCTGAGTAACCTGGTTCCCTGACCATGACAGCAGGGTTGGAACTAGATGATCTTTAAGATCCCTTCCAACTCAAAACATGCTATGATTCTATGAAAAGTCTCTCACTTTCATTTGTTAGACTTTTAAAACTCTCATTGTGTGAAACAGACTGTCTTACTCAATAGCTATCCCTTGGCTAATGATACAGCCTTTCTTCCCTTAAAAGTAATACCCTGTCTCATTGGACATGGTCACACCATGTGTCATATGGCCATGTACTCCTGTCCAGAGTAGCAACTCTCCTAGTGCTCCCTTGCCTGCTTTGAGCAGCTACACAGGGTGAGCTTGGGGGAAGCTGTGCCCCTCAACACACCCTGCAGCAGATGTGGAATTCACTTTGTTCTCAGCATTGTACCTCAGGGCAGTTCTGTAAGCAACAAACAAACTGAATTTAAAGGACTTTTCTTACTTTATTCTTCTTTAAGGATGAAGTAACTGTGCCACTGGAGAAACAGTCAGTAAGAAACTCTTCCTTCTGTCTGCCAAGAGAAATGTCAGTGGGAACCAACTTTCTTCACTGTGAAGATTGTTAGTGTTGTTCACCCAAACTTGTCACACCAGCAGCAATACACTGAAAACATTTAGAACTTCCTCTAGTGTGGTAAGAATCACAGTGAACCTACAACAAAGTCAACTGTACGTTATGCCTGCCACTGTGATGTGGAAGGTAGCACAATGGAAAATCACTGCTAGTGCTAAAAGCCAACACGACCCCTGACTGGGAACAATTAAGTGGTAATTTTAAGGGCTAAAGGCAAAATATAGTTCTGCAGAAATTTCTCAGAATAAATCATGAAGTATAGACAAGTCCAGACAATTATGGCTTCAGTATAGACTCTTTAAAAGTATCAGAAACATAATACAAAACCAATAAGATTTGTTCCAGTGATCAGATTCATGATAAACTTTTGCAAATTCAGCCATAATATACAGAGTTTGAAATAAGAATATTCAGATAAATCAGTACTTACAATCTCCTGCCTCATATTTATTACAAATTGTGGGTATCTTCCCTTGTCTGGTAACAATATGTCATAATCTGTGCAATCTATATCAGCCTATAGGTTCCTTAGTGCAAAAGAACGTTGTTTAGAAAGTTATTTAGTCTGGAAGCATACTTATTTTTTTACATTGTTGTCTAGCTACTCTTTCAAATTCATAAGATATCGTCTGAATGAGAACTCAGCTTTTTTCCTGGTAACCAAATGTCTGCAGACCTATTGCAAAGGAATTTTGGCCCCTTGCATTTGAAATAGAAGCATCCTCTTCAACTGGCAGGCATACCTAGGAGTGGATGATTTCTTTACAGTGGTTTTGTAAAGGACTTTTTAAAAACAGGTTGGATTCAGTTAATGAAGGCTCTTAAACTAATTTTGAGCAAAGGGATAAATATTTTAGTATGTTGGATGGATTAGTCACCTTCTCTTGACAAGTACATCTTTTTTTCCCCACTGCTTTTAGTTTTTAATGTTCAGTTGCAGACATTCAGGCCAGCTTGGCTGATGCCCTTGAGGAAGAAAAATCAGCAATGTAATCAACTATATTCCAAGTGCAATTTTGTTTTATTGCTTACATACTTCAGTCTTGGAATAAAGGAGGTTCCACAGATGCTTCCAGAACTCAGCTCTACCTCAAAAATGACCACAGGACAGAGATCAAACTGTCCGCATCCTCATTATCCTGGAACAGCCACAGGAAATTGCTTTTTTAAAAAATCCAGAACCTAACCTATCAGCACTGTCTAGCATATCTTTTGATTTCTCCCTAGACTAAGAAATTTGTAAAACCAATTTGTAAAAGCCAATACTCTCTGATGTTACAGACTTTAACAAAGTACTTAATGCTGTGCATCTGAGTCTCTTGCTGTGACTGTTTTCCAAGTGTGACCAAACAGCAAGTTTGTGGGACTGACATTTGTGAAAAGAAATCTTTGTCCTCTCTTCTTTAGAAACTGAGTCTGAGATGATTAGTGTTGCAGAGGTGACTGACTTCTTTATCCCCATTTCTTTCTCTACAAT
The DNA here is from genome assembly GCA_035583155.1 of Acropternis orthonyx. NCBI lineage: Eukaryota > Metazoa > Chordata > Aves > Passeriformes > Rhinocryptidae > Acropternis > Acropternis orthonyx. The sequence continues at coordinate 2,156 of JAWWEU010000281.1, read as the reverse complement.
TTGAAGCTGATAATTGAGGCTTGTCAAAAAAGGCAATGTGCTTGTTTAAGTAAAGGCTAAGTGATGGGTAGCAGAAGTACAACTTTTTCCTTTGAAATAAGAGATGACTATTTGTTCTGTGTGCTCTGGGTGTAATATCTCAGCATTAAGGTGTGGTGCAACTGATGCTGAGTGTGCAGGAGCACTTGCAGGCACCCCAGTCTGCAGAGTGACTGTAATCTCCTGCTTGAAGCTACTTCATATCTACTCTGACAAACTGCCAGTGAAACAAATGAGAAAAGATCCCAATGTTTTAGGATCTTGGGTACAGAGCTGAAGTGAGTTCTTGAATAGCCTGCATATTCCCTTTCTGCTTTGCCCTAGATACTTTTGTGGTATCTAAAACAGAAAAAAAGCCAGATAATGAGGGAGGACAATGTTCTGAGGTGTACTAACTGGCTTTTACACAGTGGTAGATGATTTCCTACTGACTTTGCAACCCAAAGGAGGAGCTAGTGCCCAGGGAAGCACTGGTCTTTCCTCTGAAACTGTAAGACTCTGCTGCTCTCTTTGACACCTTCTTTTCCTCAAGAATTCAGACAAGAGAAGAAAATTTGCTTTCACTTTGGCTCTATGGAAGCAATTGGTCCTTTTTACCATCATCATTCCCCTTTTACAAAATGTTTGCTTCAGCCAAGATATAAAGGACTGTCCCTTCATGTCTGTGTCAAGTGAAATATCATGGAAATTCTTTTTATACATTTTGTTTATTTGTGCTGGGACATCAACACACAAAGTCCCCAGATTTATGTATTGTTAAATTTCTTCTTCATTACCAATAGGAAGTGATCTGAATGCAAGTAAAATGAGAGACAGCAATTTCATAAGGCTAGTATCCACAAGGACAAAGAAAAGGTAATTCGTCAAGAAATTTTGCTTTTTCCAGAAGCTGAACCTATTTTGTCTCTGAAAGCAAGGCATCCTTGACCCTTCACTGATTTCTACAGCGTATTTTTCACTGCATAGATTAAGTTAGCAAATTGGACAAGGCCCCAGATGTGTTGCAGGTTGTGTGGGCTCTCCCTGCCTAGCCCCGTGTGGCATCCCGGCTGCTCCTGCTCGAAGCCTGCTCTGATCCTCCCAGCTGGGTGAGCCCAGATCTGGGCCCAGTGGGCAGCTCCCTCCCCCCACCCTGAGAATGCACAGGCTGTTTATAAATACACAAGCAGCTTAGAGGGTAATTTCCTCCATCTTCAGTGCAATCAGGAGTCTCTCAGATGGACCCATCAGTCAGCATTGTCCTCCAAAAGGGAAGCGTTCCTTGCAATCGGTTCAGCCAATCTACAGGAACTCTTCCTGCAGTTTTACTGAGTGCAAATCAGGGGTGGAAGCTGCAGCACTGAAACTGAATAGAAAAGCAAGAAAAAGTTGCTAGATGCCCTTAGCTGGAATTTGCTGGTTTTCTGTGTTACTTGAGCAAAAGTGAATGCAAAATAATCATGTTTCATTTTTTATTCGTGGCATGGCATAAACCCCTCACTTTAGTCCTCCCAAACTTCTGCTCCTTTCACACCTAATTCACAGAAAGACAGAACAGCTGCCAAATCTAAACCACCATAATTACAAAAACCAACAGCTGAATGAATTTCTGGACAAAGGCCAAGTCCTTAAAGCTGTGAAGGCACTCACTATGGCATTTGAGTGCTTACATTTTTTTCTGTAAAATTTATAATAGAACTAGGGATTGAGTAGGTTTCAGGCTCCGGATATCTTTTCAGTTTGGCCCCATACTGCTGTTTCTCTGTACTTCAAAGTTTTGTCTGTGTTAGAAACACTGAATTGTCTACACAAAACAATGAAATTAATCATGTATAGTGCATTTGACTGGGCCTCCAGCAATAAGATTTGGCATTTTATTTGGTTCTACTTAGAATCCAAACTAGCCATGACTTCTTCAGGCCCTATGGGCCAAATCATCTTCAGAATCACAGAATCATAGAATCAACTGGGTTGGAAGAGACTGCCAAGATCACCAAGTCCAACCCTTGATCCAACACCACTGTTATTACTAGATTATGGCACTAAGTGCTACATCCAGTGTCATCTTAAAAACCTCCAGGGATGGTGAATCCACCACCTCTCTGGGCAGGCCATTCCAATGCCTGATTACTCTCTCT
>JAWWEU010000280.1:0-16321 GCA_035583155.1 Acropternis orthonyx | reverse complement strand
CAAACCTCCCTGGGCAGCCCCTTCCAAGGCCTCACCACCCTTTCCAGGGGGAAATTCCTGCTGCTGTCCCACCTGCCACTCCCCTGGCCCAGCCTGAAGTCTGGAGCTCATGGCATTAACTCTGCCTTGAGCTGAGACACACTGGGGGTGTTTTGGGATCCTGCCCTTGAAAAGTTGTGTAAAACAGCCACTGCAGGACTCTGGTTTGCACTTCCTGCCCACTGGCTCTTCCTAACTGGGATTTCTCCCATGGTTCCAAGGAGGGGGAAATACCTTCTGCAATTGCTGAGTGAACACACTGTCCTTGATATGACAATGGGGTGGATCTCAGCAACCACCTTACTCCTCTCTACAGCTCTCTGGCAGAGGGTGGAGCCAGGGGGGGCTTCTTCTCTCCCAGGGTACAAGGGGCAGGATGAGAGGAAACAGCCTCAAGTTACACCAGGGGATGTTTAGAATGGATATTGTGAAAATTTCTTCATGGAAAGGGTTGAAAAGCATTAGAACAGGCTGCCCAGGGTGGTAAAGGAGTCCCCATCCCTGAAAATGTTCAAAAAGTATGTGGATATGGCACTTGAGGCCATGGTTTAGTGGTGAACATGGTTTATTGGTTGGACTTGAGGGTCTCAGAGATCTTTTCCAACCTTAATCATTCCTTGAGCATCCTCAGGTTGGTGTTTCAGTATCTCTGAAGTCGTGGACTATCATCTCCTGTGTCACATTTTTGAAAGCTTTCTGCTAATTTTTCTTACTTAAGAAATTCCTATACAGTTTTACTGCCCATAACTCCCGTGGGCTCCTTCCCCAGCCTTGAGGTCCCTTTGTTTCCCACCCCTTTTTCCATGTGATTTGCCATCTGCAGATCCCATCTCTGCTTTGGGACACCTCTGATTTCACCTCCTCTGCCTTGACATGAGTCTTCTTCCCCTTTGGCACTGAAATCCCTTCCCACTCCTGCAAATACCCCAAAACTTCTTCCAGGTTGACTGGTTTCACTTTTAGCAGGGAAAGGGAATCTTGAAGATATCAGCTGTCTAAAAGTTTCATAAAAAACAATAGATAGGTGAAAAATCCAGGTATAAAAATGGGGGGAGGGACATTAAAAAGAGGAAAAGACAAGAAAAGGGAGAGATCAGGACTGTGTTTAGCCTCAGTTACCCGCCTGCTGTGAGCATGGATCCATCCTCATGCACTTTCCCTCATGTCTGTGGCATGAGAGGAAAAAGAGCCACCCAAAAGCAAAACCCCAAGCTCTGGAAACACCTGCAAAGCCTCCTGGTCCATGCCATGTTGCCTCAGTCCATGCTGGATTTGGGAAGGAAAGCAGGCCCTGCACGTTCGACCTCTCCCCTCTTTCCCTTCCCTCCTTGCAGGGAACCCCCTGGTGCCATTAATATGATTGTTTGCAGGTGAAGGGGTGGCAAGGGCTGAGTAAGGCCCTTTAGGCTGCACTGGGGATGAGTAAGTGGGAAATCCCTGAATTTAGGCCTGTCTGTGTGATTCGTTCATCTTTCAGGACAGGAGTTGCTGCCAGCTCCCTTTTCCTGGCTGCAGAGCGGGGCAGCAACACCATCCCAGCTCCCTGCAGGCAGGTAATTCATATTGGGAAGGTGCTTCAGGATTGGGATCTCTGCTGGCGACTCAAAACCCTTCACAGGTCTTGCCTGGTTGGTGGACACAAACTGCCCACTGGGGAGGTCAGGCTGGGTGCCTGTGTGGAAGCTGAGGGATGAACCAAGGTGTCCCAAACCACATGGATGTGCTCCAGGAAGGGAGCTGAGGGGCCACCAATTCACTGGAGTCTCTTGGGGTGCTGGGGAAGGTGCCACCAGTAGGACCAGGCTGGGATTTGGGATATATTGATTTGCTGGGTCATCCAAGACAAAGAATGTTTTGCTCCAACCGGAAAATCTTCGGGACATCAACTGTGTCTTTCTGTCTTCTTCCAGCACAGCCAGAGAGTCCAGCTGGCTCAGGGCAACAAACCAACAAAGAGCATTAAGGAGAGTAGATTTAAGTGGGATATTGGGAAGGAATTGTTGGCTCTGAGGCTGGGGGGACCCTGGCACAGGTTGGGCAGGGAACTGTGGCTGTCCCTGGATCCCTGGAAGTGTCCAAGGCCAGGCTGGAGCAACCTGGGCTGGTGGAAGGTGTCCCTGCCCATGGCAGGGGTGGCACTGGATGGTCTTTAAGGTCCCTTCCAAAGCAAACCATTCCAGGATTCCACAATAAATGGGTGACCCCCTGCTAAAGAACCAATCTCCTGTTTTTCAGGGCTGTTTGCAGAAGTGGGAAGGGATTTCAGTTCCAGCAGGAACCAGGACACATGTCAAGGCAGAGGACGTGGAGTTAAGAGCTGTCCCAAAGCCCTGATGGGACACGCAGATAACAAACAACATGGAGAAAGGGGTGGCAAACAAGGCGAGTTCAAGGCAGGGGCTGGGGAAGGAGCCCAGGAAAGTGGAGGAGGTGTGGGATTGTGTTGAAAGGGGTGTGGAGGCACAGGGTGTGGAAGGCAAAGTGGTGCCAGAGGCCTCACAGAGTTTGGCAATCCATGGATAAGAAAAGGCAGGACAAATCATGACAGCGTCAAGGACGACATGCGTCCCCTTCTGAGGCAGCACATCGGGGTCGAGGAGGGGGGAAGTGCAATATCCCACCCATTTCCCACCTCTCACTGCAAGGAATCATCCAGGGAATGCAAAATGGCATATGGAGCTGAGAGTCCAAACCAAGGAACAAAGACTGACAAGGCAAAGAGGCCACAGAAATCCCGAGGGATCCTTTTTCCAATCCCGGGTCTCTCTTTCCCTCAGGGAACACTTCACTTGCCCCAGAATAAAATAAAGCCATGTATGCATATTAAATTCAGGTCCATTATTGGAGCTGCTTCGGGTAACTAATTAGCTTTGTTTTTGAAAGTCTGAGGAATGAAACAAAGAGCACATGAAAAGGTTTAACTCGCCTCTCTGAAATTTTATTCTCCTTCTGAAATTTAATTATGGGAATTTTATAGATTAAAACCACTGCAATTCCTCTTGGTCAAAGGATGAAATCCATTTGCCCTGAAAGAGAATTCTGGTAGTTTGGATGGTTGAGAAACTCACTTTTTTTCTTGTGTTTAGTTAAAAAGCATCCTCTTGTTTATCTCCCAAATCAACAACTCATGTATTTAAGTCCCACTGTGATGACCAGAGTCATGTCTGGGTGAAACGTGAAGCCTCATCTTTTTATTTAAGAGCCGAGCAAGTTCCATCTTGCCTAAATTATGGTTATTATGGCCCGTCTTAAATGACCATCCTGCTTTGGATTATCCTTAAAACATTCTTAGGAGGGACTGTGTCCATCAGTGGCCCAGCACCTGGAATCCATGAGCTCCCTAAACAGTGTCAGACGTGGCTGATGCAGCTGCAGCATCTCCAAGATGTTTAAGCAGGTTCCTCCAAGGCCTGTTGCTCCAAAATAATGGGGGAAACAAAGGAAAGAGGCTTTGTTTAAAGCTCTCCCAATGGCTCAGATTCACACAAGGAATGAGAGTGGGCAATGGGAAGGAGATATTTGGGATTTGTGTAACTTCATGCAGAGTTGGAACTCCTTGAAACCTGTTCGGGGCAGGAAAGGGGTTTAAGAAAATCTGAGGTCCCTGCTGTGTTGCTCCAGAAAGAGTTGAGGAAGGCAGCCTCTTATCCTCATGGAATGGCATTCCCTGTGCCAAGGGAGCAACTGCAAACCCAGAAAGTCACAGGCTGGTGGTTTCTGAGCCGAGTGACTGACTTTTGGGACAGCCCTGGCTTCACCTGGTTCATCCTGGGGGCTGCAGCAACACTGTTGGGAGGGAAAACCAGGAAAGGAGGACAAAATATAACCCAAAAAGAGTATAAAATGTGTAATTCCACAGGGAGCATCTGACTTGGGTGGAGAGGGCACTTCTGGTCTTCTGGTTGAGAAAGTGCAGAGCAGAAAGGGAAAACATCACCATACCTGAGGTGAGAGGGGCCATCAAAGGTCTAAACAGCTTTGGGCTGAAGGTGGAGTGAGTACTTTAAAGGCAAATCCTGGCTGGGAAGAAAGGGAATAGAACAGAGGTCTGGAGAAGGAATGGGGAATGAGTGTTCTCATCATCTCATCTCATCTCATCTCCTGGAGAAGAGGAATGAGGAATGAATGTTCTCATCATTCATCTCCTGGAGAAGAGGAATGAGGAATGAGTGTTCTCATCATCTCATCTCACATCCCCCAGTTCTTCTGTTCACAGAACCACAGAGTGTGCTGGGCTGGAAGGGACCCACCAGGATGGTTATCAGCTGGAAACCAAAAGGAAATGCTTTTCATCGTGGTAAGAGCTCATTGTTCCCAAAGAATGTGTGGGTTCAGGAAGGGAACAAAAGACCAGAGGGCAGATCCATCACTGTCTGTGAAAACACCAGGGGAAAGGGATCCAGTTCTCTCCTGGCTCCTGCAGCTGCAGCTTTCTCGGCTTAAATTCCAACCATGGGCAGCAGTGCTGGACGCTGGTCCTACTCACTGCTCAGCCCAACTGTCCACATGTGCTCTCAGTGACTTTGCAGACACCCTGGGCCTTCTGAGACATCTCTAAAGAGTTGGCAAACAAAGCTCCAGCTGTTCTCCTGCAGTGTCAACTGCACTGGCCACATCTGGGTGGTGCGTGACTGATTCTCACCCTCTCCTGACCAGAGTGAACGGACCACCACCACCCAAATCATGGGTGTTTAGGTCCATAGCTCACAAATGAACACTTAAGCACAGACACTCACAGTGAGGAGGATTCTGAAGCCCCTCAACTATAACACACCAGGCAAGACAAGTCTTGATCTTGACGGAAGGGTTAAGAGGAGCTGATTCAGATGATCCTTATGGGTCTCTTCCAACTCAGGATGTTCCCTGATTCCATGATTCAGAGCACTCAGGTCAATATTGGCAATGGCGTTTAGAGACTGGGGATGTCTCAACTCCATCATCTTTCTGAAGCTCTTGGGTGAGCTTTTAATCCGAAATGCTGGAGCTTCTCCAGTAACTCCAAACTTAAAACAGGGAGATGAGACAGAGGATGAAAGGGAAAAGAAAAGCTCCCAGAGGAGGCTGAAGGGATGAACCTCCACCATTAATGTCTCATCACACATTATGTGTATGACTAGACATGCCTGACCCCGGCTGAGGAGGAAATAAAGGTACATGGAGACATGAGTTCTCCAGGGAGAAGCACAAAAGTAGAGAAGAGAACCAGGGAGAGGAAATCCAAGGGGACACAAGAATTCCAGGGGCACAAATAGGCCCCTTGTTTCTACAGACCCCCTGGATCTCTGACACCTTCATTAAACCGCAGGAGATTCACTGTCAAATAACTGCAGGGCTGAGAGTGCAGTTGGATTCCAGCCTTGATGGCCAGTAGTTCCCATCAGGAGGGAATGTTGGCTCCTGAATTCTCTGGAGCTGATCCTTGAAAGCCTGATGATGAAGGAGTTTCACAACTGGGCTGTGAAGCACCTCTCAAGGTGAGAAACATGCAGGGTCAGGGGACCACTGACTGTCCTCACCTGCACTTCTCCTTCCTTTCTTGAAGTGGCCCATGATTTATCACCACCGTTTTCCAGCAGCAGAAATCAGGAGTAATTCCCCCTGGAGCAATTACAGGAGGGAATTTCAAGTAGGCAGGAGCTAATTACTCAGTCTGGAATTCCTCCAGGTCATCCCATTAACATACAAGACAAGGAGAAAACATAAACTGTGAGGGGATCTTTGACCACAAGCAGAGTCAGGACTTGGCCTGAGCAGCCTCCCTTTGTCTGGTGGAGCACCTCAAGTGACACTTCACAGCTTTGAGTCAGGGAGCATCTGTGGAGTGCCCCTTGTCCTCCCAAGCCTGTTATTCCTCTGGGAAAAGACTAGGACAGCCTGGGGTGATGGGAGTGGGGAGAGTAGTGCATGTCAGGGTTTAATAAACCAACCTGTCCACCCAACCTGTGATTTTCTTTGGAAAGCCAAGCAGGGAATTTTCCAACCACCTGGCAATCAGTTTTCATTTCACATTAGCCTTGGTGATGTGCCCTGCTCAGTGCTTGTCTCCCCAGCATGGAAAATGAGAGGGAGAGGGGCTGGAGACACTTCTCCCAGCCAAAGCCCTCCCTCCCCACCTCTGCAGCTGCAGGTCCTCAGATGCCCCCAGCTCACCACCGCCCTCCAGGCTCTGCTCAGACTCTGCTGGGCTGGTGGGGAGGGACCAGAGAGAACCACTGGCTTATTTGGGGTGGAAATCACCTCTAAAGCCACGGGGTCCAAAGTTTAACCCGGCACTGCCAAGCCCAGCACTAAAACAAGTCCCCAGCTGCCACCTCCACGTGTCTTTGAAATCCCTCCAGGGCTGGCGACTCCACCACTGGCCTGGGAGATCTGTTGACAACCCTTTCCATGAATAAGTTTTCCCTAATACCCAACCTAAACTTTCCTTGATGCAACTTGAGAACATTTTCTAAGACTGTGAGTGTGAGCACCCAGTGACCACCAGTTGGTTCCAGCTCCTCTCTCCCGGATTCCTGTTGAATTCCAGGTAGGAACTTAGGGTTTAACTGGAGTCCAACTTCATCTCTCAGGCTGGGTTTTGAAGGCCCATCAGAACAGGTGAACTGGGGGACTTTTCTGCTATTTTTTGCCAGTTTTTCCCTTCCAAGAGCTACAAACCTCAACACCTCATGGGTGTCCGGGTGCTTTCACCCCTGCCCTGGACACCTCTACAACTTGGACAATTTCACCCATAAAGAAAGCAAGTTATAGGAAAAATAGATATGGACTAGTGAAAGGTGTCCCTGCCCAGAGCAGGGGGTCTGGACTAGGTGGTTTTAAGGTCCCTTTCCACCCTTTCCATGATTCTGTGATGAAAATAAAATGCAGCTCCCCAGAGGAGTTTCAGGAGTTTTCCCCTTATCTAGAAGCCTCCTGTTCAGGGAGGTCCAGGCATGTCTCAGGTTACCAAAGGGGCCATTTTGCTCAAGATTCTTTATCTCCATTGGATCTCCCCCAGAAAGAAGGAGAGGAGGCAGCACATGGAAGCTTTGGGATGTCTCAGCTGGAAGCTCCAAGCCCTCTAAGTCACCTCTGCAAAGCCTTTCCTGTCAGATGTTCCCTGAACCTGCTCTCCAAAGCCCTCCAGGGTTGGAGCTCCCCCCCACACCTCCTCAGGCAGCTGAGTCTTGCTGCTCATTATCCAGGTCCTTCCCTGTTTCTTTTCCCAATCTAGATTCCTTGGTGTGATTCCTTCTTCCACCCACTACAGATATGGAGGGCCACTGATATCCTTCCTCCTTGCAGCCTTTATGTCCTTAAAGGAATTTCATTGCTCTTCTCCAAACTAAACAGCTGCATTTTCTGTCCCCAGGTCACCTTTTCCTCTAGATAAGTCGATAGCTCTATACTGTACATTATATAATATTGGAGTATTTTATTCTATTATTTTCTTTATGTCATTTTATTTAACTTACCATTGGTTTGCGGCCACTCCATCACAATAAAACTTCCCTTCCACCACAGGTAAGGACTGAGTCCCTCTCCTGCTCCACTATTTGATCAGCTAAAACCAAGAATTCATTTCCAATTTACACGTGATGTTCCTAGAACTAAATTCCCAGTTCTCCCACAGATCAAAGGTTTATCCCAGCAAAAGATGAAGCGCTCCCAGCCCAGACCTGCAACTCTCCTGCCTTCAGTGTGAGAGTGGAAGGCAAAATTCCTTAGTAAGGCACCTCCATCCCTTGCCATGGGGAAAAGCAAAGCAAAATACCCACAACCCGTACAGGGGTTGCCCTAAATGAACCAGCCTGAGAGTGAGGATGGATCTCACTCCTCAGGACTGAAAGAACCTCTCAGCCCAGATCTGGGCCTTTTTCCCAAGTGTCAGCACCCACAAACAGTTTTGGGACGGGTGGGGGAGGAGGAAGTGGAAGTGATGCCTCATCCCAGCTCCCAGCTGAGGGAAGGGTTGGCTCCCTCACCTGAAGAGGAGCCCTGGGGTCACCTGGGGTCACCCTGAGGTCACAGAGTCCTCATCAGAATCCCTTCCCTTTCATCTTCCACATTGATCTATTATTTGCTGTTCTGTGGCCCCTCTCAGGTGCAGGGGCAGAAGGAGCATTTAAATGAATATAATTTAAATTAATATCATTGCTAACAACAAAATCACAGAATGGTTTGCGTTGGAAGGGACTTTAAAGATCATTTTATTCCACCCCCCTACCATGGGCAGGGACACCTTCCACTAGACCAGCTCCATCCAGGCTGGTCTTGTTATTCCAGGAGGATGAGGCAGTGGATTTAAACTCCCTCCAGAGGTTCTGAAGTCTGAGTGGGAGCTTTACCTGCTTTGTAAGAGTTGGGTGGAAGCAAAGCCACCCCCTTCAGAGGGATACTCCTACCCCTGAGCACCGGAGAGGCCTGAGCCTCTTGGAGCAGGCTCCTTCCAGCTGGTTTTTGGGATAGCAGCAGAATCTGGGTGGGATCTGGGCGCAAAACTGGCTGCACTGGCTTGCCCAAGCCCAGAGCTGCAGGCAGAGGTGCAGGCAGAGGTGACTCTGAGCTTCTGGGGGTCAGACGGGGGTCAGCAGTGGGGGGGATCCAGGTGAGGCAGCCCAGTGGGGGCTTGGGGTGTCTCCATCCTGTCCTTGTCATCCCAGGAGCTGTCCTGAGCCCATGACCTGGGGTAAGTCGCTGTGTCTCGGTGACTCAGGGTCACATGAAGTGGGATTTGCACTTCCCTACCTCCAAGGGGTAAGGGAAAGGGAGATGCAAAGATGGGAACGGCTGAGCTCTTTAGGGATCCAGTGCAGGACACTTTTATGAGCCCATAGACAATCCCCAACACAACTTGCCTTGGCCCCAGCTGGGTCCCTCTGGCTGCAGCACAGTGTTTCCCAGAGGTGGTTTGTTGGTCCTCACCACCAGCTCCTTGGCTTTCAGGGGCTCCAAGCAGGGCACAAAGCACCGACTCAGCCTCCAAAGCTTTGCCTTACGGTCTCAGGGTGATGAACAGGCTAAAAGCTGATGGACACACGAAGCTGGTGGACATTTAGAGCTTCCATTCAGGCAGGAGGAGGTGAGGTCTCCATTGGAGAGGGTTTAAATCCACTGTCTCATCCTCCCAGGAGGACAAGACCTCAACCTCCAAAGCTTTGCCTCACGGTCTCAGGGTGATGGGCAGAATCAAAGTTGAGGGACAGACTAAAAGACAACAGAAAGAAGCTGATGGACCCACTGAAAGTCAATGGACAGACCAAAGATCCTTGGATGTCCTCTGCCCTTCCTGCTCTTCTGTCTGGCTGCTTGCTGGAAAAAGAAAGGCACAGGATTAACTTCGATCTCTCACTAAGAAATAGAAAGTACAGAATAAAATTTTTAAGAGGAAAAACATCCCAAATTCCCCTCAAAAATCCTGCTGAACATCTCCCAAGCCTTTGGGAGCAGTCAGGGGAGGGAGAGTCCTTGCTCTCCGAATTATAATTGCTTAAGGAGTGTCCCCTGATATAATTAACAAGGGTGCTTTAATTAAGAACCCAGAGTAATGATGCTCTAAACAACTCCATCTGCTGTGGGGAGAATAAAAAAAAGGCACCTATATAAATATATATATTATATACTGTATATATGGAGAAATAAAGGAGGCTGCGGTGGTGGAGCTGCTTCCAAAGGGTGAGGATGTTCTCCTGGTCTGTGTCCTATCATTATGTGCTGTGAAATCACCCAACATCAAAGCAGCATGAAAGGAATGTGGCGAATGCCGCTGCACCATAATTGTCTGGAAAATTAAAGTTCAGTTGTGCCAGCCATTGTGTGTTAAACATCCCCAGGCAGGAAGGTCGAGCCTGCAACAAGTAGGTGTGTCTGAGCAGCCAGGCAAGGCAGCAGTTTTCCAAACAACTGGAATTTGCCAGCTGATTCCCTCCTGCCCTGCTGGGACACTGCACTGAGTGAGTTTGGATCCCCAGGGCTGGGATCACAAAGATGGAGCCTGAGGAACTTGCTCATCCCAGGGTGGAAAATTGGAGTTTCCTTGAGTAAGAGCTGAGTAAACAGTGCTGAGGCCAGAGAGGGTTGAGGGACAACATGAGGATTTGTCCAGCAAAAGGGCCTGGCTGGGGCTTTTCTCCAGGGAATTTGGAGCTGAGGAGTGGGGCTGAGTGAGCAGCAACACCTTGGGTTTGCTGCCTCTGAGCTGTCCCACAGGCCGAAAAGGGTGGGCAGCTCTCCACAGGCACAGACATTTGGCAAGAATTCCCTTTCCCTTCCCTTTCCCCCAGCACTTCCCAGCCCTGCTGTCCCTCGCTCGGCTCATCCCACGGTGTTCCACGGCGGCTCCTCCGCCTCCAGGACACTTTTCTATTCCTGACTCCACTTTTCCAGCCCTGGTTTAAGCGATCCAAACACCAGCACCTCCACAGCTTCCTGTGTGGCAGATCTCCAGTGCCAGCCCTGCTCTCCTGACCCGGGATGACCTTTGTGGGAGCGACGCTCATTCCAGGCTCGTGTTTGCCACCGCAGGGACGCAATTCCCGAGGTGCACGTGCGTCCTCTGGCCTGCCTGGAGTTTGTACTCACACACTGCTCTGTGAGTGCTGCACCCACACCCCAAAAGTGATGGGCAGAGAGCAGGGAATGGGATCTGAAGAGGACACTTGGAGCAAATGGGTGGTGGATCTGGCTGTGTTGGGTTAGTGGTTGGACGTGATCTTAGAGGTGTTTTCCAACCTAAATGATTCCGTGATTGTATGATCCTAAAACTCTTGCTGGAGGAGTCAGAGCTGCTCCTTCCAAGCCTGGAGATGCCGTGGCATTTATTTTTTTGCAAGAGGAACATTCCTGTTCCTGGCTGGGCTTCAGCTCCTCCGTCTACTCCCGCTTGCTTTTGCAGTTTCGTTTGGAGATGTTCCTTCACCTCCCCTGGGATGTTTAAAAACTAGTCTGGACAAAGAACAGGACAGAGGAACGAGCACGTAGGGGTAGAGGGATGGAGTAAATTACTTAATGAGTTTTTTCCCAGCCCTAACTCCTGTGATCCTATGACTTCACCTCCTCAACAAGCTGTTGCTCAACAGGGCTGGCACAGGAAGGGCTCCCACCCCAGAGGTGACCGTGTCTGAATGGGAAGTGAGCAGATCCGCACCCCCCCCCCTCCCCCGATGGTCTGCAACATGATTTATGATCCATTGGAAGGAGAGGGGGAATATGAACGTCAGGTATTATAAACTCCTATTAGGCTTCAGCTCCTGAAAATGCTCCCCTTTGAGTTTTTGAACTGTTTAATGGCAAGATAATATCCACAGCAACAACCCAAATTACAGGCCCCTTTAGGCAACTCATTAATACTGTTTTATAAATGAACATAATATTCCCGGGCAAAAGTTGAAAGTGCTCAAACCCTCTTCTTTTATTTCTTTTAATGGCAAAACACCCAGCACCGATTTTCAACATCCAATAATTATGATTATTAATAACTCCCATTTATGTAGCACCTTTGATCACGAAGCTGGTTACAAACAATTGTGTGTTCAGGTCCACACGCTGGTGCAGAAGCAGCAGCTCAGCAAAGCAGCAGCTTATCAGTGCTGCCATCACCCCCAGCAGCTCAGAGGCACCAAACCTGCTCTCTGGTGCTGGGTATTCACCCACATCTCTTAGACCATTAGCACGTGGATAATCACCTCATCCACCCCTTAAAACCAACCCTGTGCAACAGCTCTGAAGAAAATCTTGTACCCGACCAAAACTGCAGTCAGGGGTGGTTTGGGGTTTGTTGTTTGGACTTGGGGTTTCTCTTCTCCAGTTTGTAATGGGATCAGCAAGGCTGGAGCCCAGCCAGAGATAACACACCTACCCTTGCAAAATCCTCATGGGCATTTTAAATGATTGCAGAAGTGGCAAAAAGCTTCATTTTTTCCACCTCATGCAGGGATGATGCTCCAGTGCCAGCCAAGGAGGGTCACTGTGCTGCTTCAGGAGGAGAAATCCAGGGGAAAATGGGCAGAGGAAGGATGTGAGACTTTTTTGAAGGATGTAGACTGAAGTCAGTGCAACTGAGCTGAACAGTGTAGATGAAGTGATGTTCCTTTGCTGGGCTTCTTCTTGGTCACACAGATCCCAACGCATAATCAGAGTGGTTTGGGTTGGAAGGGGCCTTAAAGATCAGCCAGTGCCACCCCCTGTCATGGGCAGGGACAGCTTCCACCAGACCAGGGTGCTCCAAGCCCTGTCCAAACTGGCCTTGGACATTTCCAGGGATCCAGGGGCAGCCACAGCTTTTCTGGGCAACCTGTGCCAGGGCCTGCCCACCCTCACACCCAACAATTCCTTCTCAATATCCCATCCATCCCTGCCCTCTGGCAGTGGGAAGCCATTCCCTGTGTCCTGTCCCTCCACGCCTTGTCCCCAGTCCCTCCCCAGCTCTCCTGGAGCCCCTTTAGGCACTGTCAGGGGCTCTCAGGTGTCCCTGGAGCCTTCCCTTCTCCAGGGGAACCCCCCCAGCTCTCCCAGCCTGGCTCTGTAGAAGAGCTTCTCCAGCCCCGGGATCAACTCAGTAGCTCCAACATCCCATGGTATAAGAGGGACTTTGGTACAGGAGGCAAAAATTCCACCTCTGACCCTGTCTATGAGCACAGCAGGATGCAGCTGAGGATGATTCTGGAATGGGGTTTGCAGTCAGTCCCTGGTGGTTGCTCCTTATTTCCTTCCTCTTGGCCAGCTTGGAGAAAGCTTTGGAAGTGCAGATCCATGCAGGCATTAGGTATTTCCGACAGAGGTCCAGTACCTAAACCTGGTTTGGATGGCCTTGCAAATCCCCAGCCCAGCCTAGATTGAAATTCCTGCCTAATTTGACCTCCAAGCAGAGGCAGTGTGTGACTCACAGGGGCCAACAGGGTGAGATGAAGGCAGGAGCCCCAGACCTCCTCCCACCCACACCCTGCATGAGTTACTCTGATACTCATCTCAGCCTCCTGGGGCTCCTTGAGCCTCGGAAAATTACCCTGGTGGCTCATCCCCAGAAGAAGCTCAATGATAACCCTCCCCAAGAGGAACCAGAACAGCAGGTCCGCAGGAAACAGGGAGTGAGGAGCTCCTGGGATGCTGCCCTTGGGCAGGAGGGATGGCTGGGGCAGGAGGAGGTGAAAATGGGGGAGGTGGATGATGAGCTGGAGCAGGAGACAGTGGTTTCTGCCCACACACGGGGCAGTGACGTGGCCATGGACTCCCAGCATGTGGGAGAGCAGCCCGTGGGAGTCAGCCGGAATTCCAACCTGGAAGAACCTCAGAGTGTGCTGGGAGATGACCAGGACCAACTGAGGAGAATCCTGGTGGAGGGGAAGAGGCTTAGCCCAGCAAACATGGGCAGCGTGGGAAGGGTGGAGGAAATGGGTGGTGTGTCCAGGGAAGGCGATGGGGGATGATGAGGATCTGTGAGGAACAGGATGATCCAATCACTGCTCCCTATTTGGGATGAGGAGTCCGGGACTGAAATTTCAACAGGAGAGATTGATGGGAAACATCAGGGAAATCACAGATAAGGAAAGAGAATGGATTGCCGGGAAGGGGGTAAAGTGGCCATCGATGGAGGCTTTCAGGAACAATTTAGACAATATCTCTGGGAATGACGCAGGTAAAGCTCATCCTGCCCCGGGGCAAGGAGGGGACTCCACGACCTCCAGACTTCCCTCCTGCTCCTGGTTTCTGTGGTTTGGTGACTTCTTGGAGCTGTTTGGGCTCTTCATCTCATCAAGACCCTCTCTGGGCCCTTCCTCTCCACAAGACCCTGGTCCACATTGGGCTACCCATCCAAGCAAGGGACAAGGTGTGGCTGTGGAGCAGATCCATGGGCCCACCATGGGTCAGTGTGAACCTGCCACAGGTCAGGGCATTGCCCAGGGAGTGAAGGTCTCCCTGGAGCTGTGGATCCCAGCAGGACACCGAGACCTTCATCCTCCACGTGTCCCCATGTCCCCTCCATCACCTCAGACCCCGTTTTACACAGAAATAGCAACACCCACAGCACAAACCGTGAGGAGGAAACTCCCTGTTCAGGAATGACATTGTGGAAATCTGGGCTGGTGGGGTTTGGTTTTGTATTCCATGGTATTTACAGGGATTTCCCCCCCCTCCCCCCAAATTCATTCCGTGCTGTTTTTATAAATACATATTTGTATTCCTATTTTAAAAGGACCAGTGCCGGGGAGGAATTGGATGGATAAGCAGTGGGAAGCTGCTTTCCTGACCTCCTGGGCCAGATTTTGGAGCTCCAAATTGGAGCATTGTACTCCTTCCAAGGAGACCAATTTTCACCCAGTGAGGAGAACAGAGCCAGGCTCATTTACACCAGCTGATGAGCTGCCTCATGACTGCCCAAGATCCCAGATGTGCATTTCACAACAGCAGAGCCCCCGGTATCCCCGGCCAAAATCTAATTTGAGTTAATTATGTTCTGTCTCCCTAAATTCCCCCGAAGGTTTCAATTGGATTCCTCTTCACTTCCTGCCCTAACCTGTTGTGTGGCGTGGATGTGCAGAGTTCAACAGCTGCTTTCTTCCACTTAATGGCTCCCCAGACAGCCAGGGCTCTGCAAATAAACTGGGAATCGTTTCCTCAATATCAGGAAGGTGCATTTCCAGAGCTACCTAAAAAAACCATTCATAATAATAATAAAAGAAGAAGGAGGGGGAAAAAAAAAAAAAGGCAGGTTCTCCATTGATAAAATAATCCCAGGATGGACTGAGGCCACAGCAGCTCCTGCCCATGGGGCATCCACTGGTTTCCAGTGGAAATGGACAGTTTGACATCATTTAGGACATAAATCCTAAATTTTAGCAGAACTGGGTCAATTAATCCTTCACCAAACTTCACCTGAGCCAAATCGCACCGACAAAGGCTACGACTTCCACCCTGCCTGAAGTTTAATGTTATAAATACGCATTTAATGACATAAATATGTATTTTTTAATGGTATAAATATGTAATTCAGTGCTGGAGAGACATTTTAAATCCTCTGAACCACTTCCCTCCAAAGCCCATGCAGATATTTCCCCACACTTTATATTTTAGGTTCGGCCACCCCGGGCTCAGTAGCAATTTCACATTTCAGACCCTTGCAGGGCCAGCCCCTGGTGCACAGAGCAAACAATGTTGCTTGAATTATTCAGTGTGAACCATTTGTCAGAATCCTTTCTCTTGCCTCTTTTGTTTATGGCCTGTCAGAGAACACACTCTGATTTCCACCCCTTTAGTCCCAATTCTCAGCGGCTTATTTTTAGCCCAGAGGTTTCTTGCCAACTTCGAGTCCTCAGTTAATTATTCAATGTGTCAAATTTGCTCTTCCAGATGCGTGAGTAGGAATTAAGGAAAGGTTTAAAAATAAGCACAGGCTCAGTCCTTTCCTGAATTAGACTCATAAAACCCCATGTTCCAGGGCAGTCTGTAACACGGACTAGGAGCTCGTGGACTTCTTGTTTTATAAGCTCGATGTTTCCAGCACCTTCCAAGCCATCCATGCACACTAAACTGGGTCTGGAAGATTTTCCACGTGTCTACACCACAGGGCTTAATTGGCTGAGACAGATTTGGTCTCAGGAGAGGTTGGGATCGACCTCAAGACACACCGTTGCGGGGGGTAACTCTACACAAGAAGAAGTTGGGGCTGCTTTTGGAAAGTCTCCTCTGAGTTCTCTGAGGGGGATTTTTTTCACCTTCAAAGATGCAGATCCTCCCTTGTTTGCAGACTTTTTGGATCCCCACCCTCCACATCTGGGAGAGGACGGAATGAGAGGGGGGAAAACAAAGAGCAGTACAATGGTTTCTGCAGAAGGAGCTTCTTTTTGCCTCTGCCAGAAATGTCAGTGACACTTGGGATGAAATAACACCTCTGCTTCTCCTCAGCTGTCTCGGTGCAGGGCTCAGGCAGACACAAAAGGATAAACAGGCCAACTTCTGTTCTCCTTGTGCTGGAGTAAATCTATGTTTTGCTCCAAGTTTAGACACTTAATGGACATCAGATACACCAATTAATTCAGTATTAAACTCCTACTTGTTATTCCTGGGCTTGGCATGAATTCCAGGAGGAAAGTAAGAGTCGCTCCAGATTCAATCTCTGAAAAATTCAGAGAAAAAAATTAATCTGGCATTGAACTCTGTGTGTTCTATGTGCGAGTGTCCATAGTCTGTCAAGTATGAAAAATTATGGAATCATGGAATGGCTTGGGAGTGAAGGGACATTAAAGCCCACCCAGTGCCACCCCCTGCCATGGGCAGGGACACCTCCCACCAGCCCAGGGTGCTCCAA
>JAWWEU010000279.1:0-16339 GCA_035583155.1 Acropternis orthonyx | reverse complement strand
CTGAAAGACTATGGGGGGGTCTGAGAGGTGTCTGAGGGGCTCGGGGGGAATTTGGGGGGGGTCTGAGAGGTGTCTGAAGGGCTCGGGGGGAATTTGAGGGGAGTCTGAGGGAATTTGAGGGGCTATGGGGGAGTCTGAGGAGCTATAGAGGGGTCTGAGGGGCTTAGGGGGCTCTGAGGAGACTCTGAGGGGCTGTGGGGAGGTCTGAGGGGTTCGGAGGGGGCACTGAGGGAGTCTGAGGGGCTCGGGGGGAGTCTGAGGGGCCATGGGTGAGGTCTGCGGGCTTTGAGGGGCTCGGGTGGGTCTGAAGGGCTCAGGGCGGGTCTCTGAGGGGCTCAGGGTGAGGATCTGAGGGGCTTAGGGAGTGATCTGGGGGTCTCAAGGGTCCCTCTGTGTGTGGGCAGGGTTGGGAACCCACGGGGTGTGGGGCAGAGCCCCAGTTGGGGGGTGGGTGTCCCCTCCTGGGGTGGGGGACGGGTCCTGTTTGGGGGATGGAAAGGGATGAAACTTAAGGTTCTTTCCAACCCAAACCATTCTATGACATTTATTTAGCAATTCAGTTTCTCCAAAGCCTATTTCAGCTGCAACTTAAACTCTTTATTGCTTGAGCAAAATAGACCCTGTGCACAGAGCCGGGTGAGTGGAAGAAATCTTCCTCCTCCTCGCGTGTCTGATGGGATGAAGGGGGAGTTCCTTGAGAGAGTCCTGGAGTTATGCACTTCTAACAATGCAGAAATGGGAAAGAAAAGCATAAATTCCTGTGCAACTGCACTTTTAAAAATTTCATTTGCTTCCAATGGGAAACAAGGCATCATTTATTCCCTTCTGAACCGACCAGTCGCCGCTGGTACCTGCAAATCCATTTTGACAGCCATATGGGTATCCAAATTAATATCTAATAGTAATTACCCGCAAATTTAGGGAAAAATCAGCAACTGGATAGACGAGAGAGATGTAAATAAGTGTTTCCCTGCAGGCCTTGGCAGTGCCTTGTTTTCCCTGGAAGCTGCTGCCCCTCAGTTCACGTTTTCTGGGATTGCCCATAATCCCAGAGCTGCCTCTTATTCCCAACCTACATTTATCCAGGGTTGGTTTATCCCTTTTTGTCCCTGTGCCAACTTCTGCCATTGGCATGAGCAGCTCTTTCCTTACCCTGCTTTTAGGGATGGTGACTTTGTCTCTCTCAGTCTTCGTTTTACCTCATTTTCCATAAATTGGGCTCACCAGTCCCTTGAGCCTCCCTGTCCCTGCACCTTTTACATCCCAGTTCCTTGTGTTTCTCTGAGAATTCCTTTCATATCAATGTGAAATGCACAGGAAAACTATTTCCCATAAGTTGCCTGATGAACACCTGCCTTTTTTCCATTAAAAAGTGGGGAGAAAGGCTTTTCCATCCTCCTTTCCCTGGGCAGGAACTGCTTGAAATTTGCTTCCCCCCAGTTTTGTTGTGTGAGTTGCCTGAAGAGATTTTTGCAGAAGAAAATTCTGACCAGATCTATAAAATCTCCACTCAAATCACAGAATCTCAGATGGATTTGGGTTGGCAGGGACCTAAAATCCCATCCAGTGCCACCCCCTGCCATGGGCAGACACCTTCCACTAGCCCAGGTTGCTCCAAGCCCTGTCCAACCCAACCTTGGACACTTCCAGGGATGGGGCAGCCAAACTGTGACATGTAAGCACTCTGGTTATCTAAAGAAACCCCAAATTCATGGATTGAGCCCCGCAAAAAGTATTTCTGGGGACAAAGGATCTGTAGGGAATGGGTAGAACAACCACTCACATTGGTCTGCAGAGATCAGTTGGACATCAGCCACGTCAGAAACTCATGGCTCAAAAGATCCTTCAGCCCTTCTGAACCTTCCAGAGAAGTAAAACTGCAAAAACGTCCATAAAAACAGATGAGAGGCAAAAAAAATTCCTGTGTTTAACAGCCTTTTTTCCCCCAATCCCTCCAAGTTCACAGTGAGATTTTGTTGTCTTATCTCCCCGACTGGGATAAACCCCCAAAAAAACTTCAACCTTGTGTTGACACTGTGAGATCCCTTGATCTTGGGAGTGTTTTGGCTGCTCAGCAGAGTCTCTCAGGCTCAGGGGAGGGGGAGGAACAACCCAGTGACCCCCTCCCTGCATCCCGAATCCTCCCACAAAGGCAGAGTGGGGGAAGCAGCATCCACACTCCCAACAGAACAGCTTTGTTTCCGAAGGGACTTTCCCCTGCAACTTCCATTTCTATTTGCAATTAAGGACATCTAGGAACACACCAGAGGTTATTATTTTTAAAATAAAACTAATTAAGCTGATTAATCTTGAGCATCAAAGCTTTCCCCTCCCCCTCCCCTGCCCCTGAACAGGTTGGACAAATGTCTGTCAGGACCAGTTTGATCCTGCTTTGGAGCAGGGGTCAGACTGAGCGACCTCCCGAGATCCCTCAAAGCCCTCATTCCTTTGATTTTGGATTTTCAGGACGACTGGCAGCCCCGGGTGTCAGATTTTCCAAGGGCTTGGCCCCAGACACCTCTGTGAACCACAGCTCTGCTCGTTTCCCCCAACCCTGTTCACCCCAAACCCTCATTTCTGACACTGTTTTCATGCAAAGGCTGCAAAAAACAACAAACACCCCCTCCATTCTTGTTCTGGGCGACTGTTTCATGATCCTCTCTAGTTAGAAATCCCCCCCCCCCTTTTTTTTTTTTTGCCGGAAAACACCAGGATTGTGCCTTAAAATGTGGGCTGAGTAATTTAAGTGCTTCCCCTCCCTCCCTTCTTGCCACCATTTCAGGACTAAGCAGCAGCAACCTGTTAGTTTTATAAAATCCCTCCATCCTACAGAAATTCCGTGTCCCCTCAGTCATTTATTGGGGGATTTTTTTAAATACAGAAAGTGCCCGAGAGCAGATCTTTTTTCAGGCTCGAGTCTAATTTGCTTCTTGAACATTTGCGACATAAGCTGGGCTTGGGGGAGGTGAAACAGGCTAATGACAGGCTGTGGATTCGCTGACACAGCACAAAGCTGCTGAGATACACCAGCTCCGAGCCAGATGGTTTGGAAAACGATGCGATGAGCTGCAGGAACACCGAGAGCTCCATATGGACTCTCTCACCTTGCCCAGAGGTACCTGAGTGGAGTGAGCATGTCCCCCCATCATTTACTGGGATCGTTGTAATTTGAAGGTGATTAAATCTTAAAAACATTTTTGGATGATTAAAAACATTTTTAATGACGTATTATAATAATGATGATGTGTAGTCATTAAGGTGATTACATCTTAAAAGTATTTTAAGATGATTGCAGCTTAAAAAAAAAATAAAATCCGTGCCCTTTGCGGGTTCACTCGGATCAGGAATAAACTGGGAAAGTCCTCCTGGATCAGGCAGGAATCTCTCCTGTCTGGTTTCATGTTTATTGACAGATTTTTCTCACTAAAAGCAGTGATAAAAGGAAAAAAATAATTTACTTGCTCTTTTAAAATGAACCGGTCAACACTCTGAGAGTGTGAAGAGTGGGGTTGGTTTGGTTTGGTTTGGATTTTTTTTCTCCCCTGTGGTTGATTTGATCAAATCAAAACATTTGGCAGAAACGTATCAGTTTCATCTCCTTTTAACTGAGAATTTTCTTCCAAGAGGGCTTTGTTTTGAGCAGGTCCAAGCTCTTCATTTTGCCTTCTCCATGCCCTGCTGGGATGTTCGAGGAGTGGATGTGTCCCAGCCCTGTCAAAAATCCCTGCTTCGACCTTAGCAAAGGCTTCGAGGAGCCTGTGCTGACATTTGCAAAACAACCCAAACCTTCCATATATTACTTTTTCATTTGTATTTTGTGAGAAATTTCGAAATTAGAGAGGCTTTTGTGTTTGTTTGTTTGTTTGTTTGTTTGTTTTGTCTTGCCTCTTTTCCTCCCTCCTGAGACAGAACTGCAAAATACGGAATTTCCTTTTCAATCAAAATCCTCCTGTTTTCCTACGTGACACCGTGATGCCCCAAGACATTAAACGCTTGGAAACCTCATCCCTCCCTGCACCCAGACTCCCTCTGCCCGTTCTCCGCCCTCACCTCTGATTTCCCTTGGCTTTCAGGAGCCAGGTGAAGAAATCTTTGGCTTCTTGGGTGCCCAGCTCCAGTCTTTGTCCACCCGCAGCTGACACTTGGGGCTCGGCTTCCCTCTTGTACTGCTCCACGATGTTGCTGCGGAATTCCAACGGGAAGAAAATCAGCCCCAAACGCCGCAAGAGGGTGCCAAAATGTTGCTTTTCCACAAATCCCAGCTCCCTCCCACTCCATCTGCCAGGCGGGTTTGGAAAGGGAGAGAGATACTCGCGCTGTCACCGACACATCAGAAACGTTTCTACGGGCTTCGAAGAGACAAAAAGAAAACCATGGGCCTGGAGAATCCCCCGCCGCACTCCAAGGAAAACATCCCGGGCTCTGCATTCTCCAGCCAGCGCTTGGCCGGCCACAGCGGGAAGTTGGGATGGCCGGAGCTTTGGAAGTCTAAGCACTTACTCGCTTTTCTTCTCCCTCCTGGCCAGCAGCCACTCCACGAAGTTCTTCTTCAGCATGTTGTCCATGGTGCGGCTGTAATCGCTCGCCAGGGTGGCCTCGGAGTAGCGTCTTTGCACTGGTCTGGCACTGGGAGTCCTTAGGCTGGCACTGGGATGAGAGCACAGGGACACACACACAGTGAGTGCTGCTCCGGCCGGGAGCGCTCCGAGGGCGGGCTGCGCTTGGGTTACACGGTCCCTGCAATCAGCGAGGTTTGGGGGGCGCTTCTACGCCCTCCTGGTCCTCTCCCCCTAGTCCGGGGGATCATTCCTGCACTGGGAAGGGGCTGGGATGCCCCTCATGCAGTTTTCTGGCTGCTCACGCACTCCCAGCTCGGATTTGCCGGCTCGGGAGAACACGAGCTCTGGGTGTTTGCTGCTGCTCTGGAATCAGGGTGAGTTTCCCGACTAGTCTGGTTCAGGATCCCTCCTCCCATGAGCTGCGCGCCAGGAGCCAAGGAAAGCTTTCCCGGTGTCCTCCAGAGGCTCGGAGGGAATGGCAGGAGACAAGGGACGACCTTGAGACCAGTGTAGACAGAGCTGGTGGCCACCAAATCAGCAAAGGATTTCAAGGCTGATCCATTTTATATCCACTGTCTGGGATTGCAGCAATTCCTACCGCTCTAATAAGGGGGTTTTTTTAGTCTTTTTTGGTTGGTAGTTGGGAATTTTCCAGCAGGAGTCGGGGAAAGAGAGGGAAAGTCTTTATTACCTACCCGCTTTATGCAACTGGTCATAATTTCAGAAGCTTCCAAGAACTCGGTGCCCTCTGGCCCCATTCATGGGAGATGATTACATCTTGTTCTTGTTCTCAGACAACCTTCTCTCCCTGGTTGACTTCCAGCTTGTTCCTCCTAACCCACAGCCATGAAGTTTGTAGGGAAAACATGGGAGTTCCTGGCTCTGGCTCAAAGGCTCAGGGCTTTAGTTTGATCTCCCTCTTATCACTGGCTCATCTCTGTACACTGGATGTCTCTTATCCGAGATCTACCTCAGGACTCATGTTCTCACCTACTTACCAAGATGCCAATGGAAAGCGTCCATTTGCCTCCAGTGAGGAGCTGGAAAAGGCTCAAAACACACCGGGAGCTTTCCAAAACACTCACCCCGACACGTTCTCTTCCATCAAAACAAAGCCCAGGGAGGCAACGAGCAGAGAGAGAACTTTGAAAGACTTGAAAGACATTTTCCTGGCTGGTTTCTCCCTTGCAAAGCAGAGGAAAATCCCGATGTCCAGCCCCTGTAACACAGACAAGTGACAGGGGGGGTTGTGGTGCTTGGGCACGTGCCTGTGATTGTAAATGTGTCCCCTCAATCCTGGTGCTCCCAGCAGCCTCCTCCATCCTCCAAAACCTGCCCTTCCCAGTGAAATCCCTCTTTCCATGCCAACGCTCCTTCCCACCGTGGCGTCTTTTAATGTTGGTCCCCTAAACTTTTATTGTACCCATCAAATTCCTTGTGGGTTGCACATTCCCCGAGGGAAGGGCTTTGTCTTCCCCCGTGTTTACAAGCTGACCCTGTGGGTACCTCATTGTGCTCTCAGGGTCGATTCAGCCTCCAGGCTGTGAACGGGAACGTCCCTTGGATCAGGGAATTCGGCAGCAGTGACATCCTGCTTATCCCACCCTGCACTTCCACAGGATTTAGGAGCCTGATCTAATTTCGGGGAGATTCTTCTGTTGGCATGGATAATGCCTTATGCAGGGATTGGAGCCAGAGTGAAGATCAGTTGTGGAAAAATATCCCACGGACAGTGACAGGATCAGATTCCAAGATTTATTAGTTCCAAGCTGTTCCTTGTCCTCACGTCCGCAGTTCTCCAGCCCTTGGACATCCGAGCTCGTTTAATTACTATTCCAGCACTGCAAACTCCACACAGAAATGGGTTTGCTCCTGGCTCAGGGATATTTTGGTTGTCCCTCACCTCACCTTTGTTATATTTATTTCTGGGAACGGCATTGCAATGGGGAGCTGCTGTTAACAGAAATAATGACAGGAGAGAAGGTCTGGATCAGAACTCACGTCTCCCATCCTTCAACAGTTTATTCACACATGACAGGACTTTATCCCTCTGAGTAGTTATTTGTTCTCTTCCAACAGCACAATTACAGTTTTGGAGAGAACAAGAATTTGCAGGTTTGGATGTTGTTGTAATTTTGGCATTTTTTTAATCTCTGAGAAATCGGGACGTATTTACAAATGTTTTCAGCCCTTCCTATTAAGTGGGGAAAACACTAAACTGGTTGCTTTATCTCAGATGTATCAAATTCCTCCAAAAAGCAAGGTGTAATACTGTAAACACTGGCAAAGTCCCTGATGTCTCAGAGCTAAAGCAACAAAAGACTAATAACAAATAGTAACAAATACTTACTGACAGCAGAAGTAAATCTTGTTACACAAAAAGCTGAGGGGTATTTTTATAGGAATGGAGGGGGAAAGTCACGATTAAATGACTGAAGTTCCCCTCTTATTTGCTTTGCTTTCCATTTCATATCTTAGTGACATAACTGTGGGTATGATGATGGATCTGAAAATATCTAAGTTGTGCAAGAATAGGGTGATTATTTCTGGCACCAGGAGAGGGAATGTGTGGTAGCCCTAATTTTAGGGAAGGGCAGAACTCCCTCCCTGCAGGATTTACCCAAAAGGTAAACCCACATTTCCATAAACTGTTGGAAAACCATTTTGAATTAATCCAAGCCCCCTTTGCCTGTGTGACACTGACCTGGAGAAGCTGAGCTCTGCCTGCCCTGCCTGGCACAAGTTCCCTGTGACCCCCACACTGGTTTGAGCCCAGGATTTGATTTCTTCCCAAAAGAGAGGGGCATCTTTGCAACACGAAGGGCTCCCAGTCCCCTGTGTAAAACCATCTGCTTTGGAAAAAAGCATTATCCCTGTTTTATCCATAGCTGAGAGGTCCCACAAAGCAACTAAAAAGCAATTTCTCCTCATTTCCCTGCACGAGTACAAATCCCAACCTGTTACTTGCCATAAACTCCTCTGAAGTAACTGTTTCCCTTTAGAGCCCAACACGTACAGAGAGAGACAGACATGGAATTTCTCACCTTTCTCCTTCTCTGAAGCTCCCAGAGGATTTCAGGTCGTTCTGGTGCCGAGGAGACCCTTTGGGGTGTTTATATACCTCAGCTGTGCAGGACCAAACCCACTTCCAGGAGGTAAACAGGAAATCCAGCACCTAAGCAGAGCAATTCCGACCCACTTAGAGCTGCTTCATTAGGTCCATTGACCTCCAGAGCAGGGAAATAACCTTTCAAAATATGTTTACATTAATGGCAATTAAACATTGTTATATCACAAAATCGGGAATGAACATGGGTTGGGAGCATAATGCACATGGCATTGGTTTAAATCTTAATGTAACACCTCCTCCCATGGTAAAACCTTCCTTAATTTCCATCTTTTCTTTTGCCATGAAGAGATCCAACCTGCTCCTCCTTTTTCTTACAGGAGGAATGACTTTGTTAAAATAATTTGATCACATCATTGTTATTTTTGTCACCATCAAGTCCAGGGGTCTGCGAGCCCCAAACCCAGCATCTGTTCCCCAAAATGTGCACTCCAAGAGGAGAAAACCTGGGATGGAGAGCGGCAGACAGGAAAGCAGAAGGAAACAGTGAGGCAAATGAGGTGGAGGGTGGTGGGGTGAGGGGGAGCAGCTGGACCGGAGCCCCTGTTCGGGCTTTTCCTGTCCGGAGTGAGTGATGGAGCGTTTCCCTGTGGATCTACAGCTGTTGGGGACACGGGTCAGCGAGGCCACCACCTCACCCTGCCCCTGCACAGCTGGATCCAGGGGAGCAGCTGCTCTGCAGATGTCAATTGTGCCAGCACAGTATGAGGGGTAAATCCACTTTCCAGCAGCTCTGCTGGGATTCCACGCCTGGGGAGACCTTCTCCCGGTGTCGGACCGGCTGTGCTTCCACCGAATCTCTCTGGGAGGACTGGACCCTTTTTAACACGTAAGTCCTGTTTTGGGACTGCCACCAGGTGTGTTCCTGCTGCTGGAGGATCCCATCACATCCACCTTCAGGCTGTTGAAGGAGCAGAGCAGGATTCCTTATGTTTGCTCCAGCCCAACCCACGATCCCAGCTCTGCTCATGCCATTCCCGCAGCGAGCGGTGCCCGTGGCTGCCTGTGCTGGTTCCCAGAGCACATCCCTGTCCTCAGCCCGGCTCCTGGAGCAGCCTGAACTTTTGGAGGAGGTTATCCGAGTTACAACCTTCCCCTCAGGTCTGCCAGCCTGGTTTTTGTGGAGCTGAGCAGAACTGCAAGGAGCAGCAACCCCGCACGCCTGGCCGGAGGAGGGATGTGGGGATCCTCAGCTGCATCAGGGATTTGCATGGGAAAGAAGGAGGATTTCTGCTTGACAGGGCTGAGAAAGAAGCAATTCCTTAGTGGAATTGCAATAATAATGGCAAAACAAACGTTGGTGGCTTTGGTGTGGCAGAGGGTTTTGTGGACATATGACCACAGTGGGTCTTGTCCTGAATGTGCCGAAATCCAGCGGGATGAGGTTTGTGTCTCCACAGGAAGCCTATCCACTTTTCACCTTCTTTCAAAAAAATGAGGTTTTTTCTCTTTTGGGACAGAATATCAGACAGAGACTGGTTTCAACCACTGTATTCCTGCACCAGTAGAGGTGGGAATGATCCCATCCAGCTCCTGCAGCTCTGGCAGAGACAAGCTCTCCCTGTTCCGTAGTTACACAACTCCCAGCCTCTCCAGCAAACCTGTGCACTGATATTGCACCCTGATAAAGGCTCAGAGGGACGTTATTAGTGTAGATTAAGAGTCCAGAGCTATTAGGGAGTAATTACTACTTTCACAGCAACTACTTAACCCGTGGCTCACTCCTTTAGCCACCAAACACAAGTCAGGGGCTCCAGGAGCTTTTCCTCCAGGCAGGACCATCATGCCTGTAATAAATGATGCCCTGGAATAGCTACAAGTGACCAATTTACACTCCTGGCACAATTGCTAATCAATAAAATGGATTATCCCGATATCTTTATTATATGTATTCTGGGTCCTTCCCTCCCAGCCAACCCCGATATCTTGTTTCTCCAAAGTGCAACCTATTTGTTTTCATCTCATTAAGTGCCTTTGTCGGGTATAAAGTTGATAGAGTGAAATAAATATCCAGCAACATTAAATGTTGACCTGGGGTTTGCAGCTGTGGTTATTCCAGGGCAGCTGCTCATGGTGGGGCAGCAGCACCACTCCCAGACTTCTCATTCCCAACAAAAAAGCTCAGATAGGTGGAATTTAGTTCCAAAGGCAGGTGGACACTGTGTATGTGATACCCACTGATGCCAGTTTGGGTCTGGGAAGTGCAGAGGTGGCAAGTGCTGTCCCCAAAAAGGACCATGTGTCCATATCTGCTTCCTCCAGGATAACCAGGGCTTTTCCTAATTAATCCAAACCTTGCTCTCCTCCAGACTCAGCCCATCCCGGCCCCAGCAGCACGACCCTTGTCACGTTGTCTGCGTTCTGCTGCCTTCTCCTGTCACTTCCAAGCTTCAGCTGGATCCCAGCATGGGACAGGGACACTTTGGCTTAGGTGCCACCCACCTGTGGAATTTGTGTCCCTGCAAATGAAACAGGAGAGCTGGGGCTGTCCTGCTCCATCCCAGCCTGCCAGGCAGCGCCCAGTGAGCCAGCTCTGCTCCCCTCCGCAGCACACCTGACTGGAGGAGTTCAGGAACGTGGGAATGTGTTGGGAAGATCACGGGTGTGTCCCCGAAAGGATCTTTCTGCTCCGCTTTGAGACACCGAAACCTCTCAAGGGCAACTTCGATTACAAAGTATTTTAAGTATTGGATGCCCCTGTAATCACGGAAAATGGGGATTGGAGTGACCTTTAGGGGTCATCCACTCCACCCCCTGCTCCCAGACAGCCTCAGCTCTGCTTCCATCACTGCGAAGGGATGGACTGGATCCATTCCCAAAAGTTTTCTGAAAACTGCTGTGAACTTCCCAAGAAATTTCAGTGCTCAGCTCTCGCATCTCTCCTTCCGTGGCACAGTTTACCCCTCTCTCCTATTCCCAGCGAGCAGGATTTTCCCTTTCCCTCTGGAGCAGAGCTCTTCAGCTGCTGTTTCCTGTGGCACTGAAATCCACAGGGGTGGACTTCAGGTGTTGCACGTCCCAGTGAAAATCACACTTTCTGACCCATGTCGTGTCCAAGCTTTGGGCTGACCTGAAATTCCAGATTTTATCCAGCTACAATCGACAATTTGCTCCTCGAATCACAAGGAGAGAGGAAGGAGGGAATTTTAAGCTTTTCTCCCTGGAATCATTGGGATTGGAGTTTCATTCCAACTCCATCCCTGACCCAGCACCAATTCTGTTCTTAACTTTGCTGCTGTCTAAGGCACGGAGCCTTAAAGATTTTATTGGGAGCTCATTCCTCTCCCTAAAATTCCAGGAACATTTTGCAGAGGAGGAAACTCATCATGTTTTATTCTCCCTTGTCCTGTCACACCTTTGCAGAGCACAAACCCTAAATATAAGCTTGTTTCCCTCAAACCCTGACCTCACAGCCCGTGTCCAGCTTTCCCCTCCCTTCCCAGGGCTCTGTCCCGGCTCCTGTACGGAATCTTCTGGATCTCACACAGCAAAGGAAGGGGAATGATCCCAGTTGCCAGGACTCTGCCAGGGAAAAGCAACACAGAGCAGCTTTTGCTCCAGCTGAGGGCAGTGAGGGTTTGCCTGGCTCCTCATCCCGGTCCTTGTGCTTATCCCAGCCCAATATTCCCACTGAGCCGCGCTGGGGACCCAGGTGATGCCTGGATGGATTTACAGGGATCTCTGGAATGCCAAACACCACTTCCACCACTTCATCCTTCCTTCTGGCTTCAGACCTGCTTCCCCCTCCGGTGCTGGTGGGAATGGAACAGGTTTTTTCCCAGTGGCGAAATACCAGATACGTTTTTAAATGCCAATACGCCCTTTTAACTCCAAACAATCCCGAGGGCCTTTCAAGGCTCCAGCGGTTGTTTTTGAGGAATTCAGCTCACTGGGGTGGATGTCTCAGAGCCTTCCTGGTTGCCAGACCTTTGGGGAGATAAAAAACCCGCCACAACAACTGAAAACGGGAACTAGAAAACATTGGGAATATGGAATTCTCCTTGTTGCATGCCCTGCTTGTTTCTTTTTCCCTGAATCCTTGTCATCCCCCCAGGAGCAGGGACCTACAGGACTGTCACTGGCAGAACAAAAAGCACACCCAGAGTGCCCACCTGCCTTTGGAACTAAATTCCCCCTACCTGTTTTTTTTTTTGGTTTTTTTTTTTTTTTTTACTTTGTAATATCCACACGGGGAAGATTTATTTGGATCATAGAGCTGCATCCAAAAATCCCACGGCTGCAACTTTTAGCTCTGCTGTCACTGCTTCCAGAGGCTGGAGAGGCGATCCAGCCTTGCTCCAGCATTAAAACTACCTGTGCTTTACCTTGGGGCAGCTATTTGAATGTGAAAAAACATCTTTTATTCTCCCTTTGAGCAAAGATAGAGCCAGAATGAAGCAGCTGGAGAGACCAGAGAGCTGGAGCTGCAGGAAATAATCAGTCCTGCTAAATCCCCAGTCTGTACCAGCAGGACAAGGAATTCCCCATCCCGGTCCATGGCTGGGTGCCTGCCCAAGTGGCTGGTTCAGTAACGTGGAATTATTTCTATCTTGTGCCCTTTCTGCTCTCCAACATCCCTTTTCTGGCAGCACCAGCAGCGTGCTGGGGTTTGGGTCAAGCTTTGGATTGTGAAATGACCTATATTTTTTAAAAGTGACCCACAACAGAAAGTGTTGCTGGGCAGTTTCCCACCTCCCGGGATACACTTGTTTTGGGTATAAAGAATTAGGGGGGAAACGCTGTGGAATTAGTGGCTGAGCCTTTCCTTGCCTCCTGCTCCAGGGAGTTTGAAAAGTGCAGGGATGAAAGCAGTGAGAGCTGGAGAACCCGCTGCTCTCCGGGGGGGATTTAAACCCCGGCTCCGAATTGTAGGGCCCCCAAATTCATACTCGGGGAGCACAAACCTGAGATAAAGCCATTTATTTCAATCCCAAGGAAATCTGATACAAACCCCCCACATTTTACTGAAAGGAAAACGTTTAATCTGGGCTTTGTAAGGGCTGCAAATGTTTGGAGGGGGGTTCAAAAGAGCGGCTCCTGCTCGGAATAAGGTCAGGGGGAGTTCAGCAACGGCAGGATTCATCCCCCACGATGCTTTCCCAACCCTGCTAGTTTAGTTTATCATCCTACCAAGACCAAACCTTTTCCCCCAGCCATCTGTGGGAGAAATGGGCTGCTCCAGCTGCTCCTGGAGATTTTTGAGGGGGAAAAACCGAACTGACAGGTTAAAAAAAAAAAAAAAAAAAAAAAGAGCGTGTTTTAAGAAGTAGTGGCATCTTCATTTGAGGGAAAAATTCTGAATTAAAGGGATTATCTCAATAACAACTTCTCAGGACTCATTCTGATAAGGAATTTCCTTTCCTTACATTTAGACTTTACCACTTACGCAAAGAAAATGACTGTAAACCCCCCCAAAAAACCAGAACCATTTCCATTGGGGTGGGAGGGGGTGTGGGGGTTTAAACTAAACCTATCCCCGAGCAGCTTTGTTTGGTCACAACTCGAGCATTTCTCTGTGAGTTCCCAAAGCCCCAGTGGAGAATTCCTTTTCCAGGAGGTCTGGGAAGCAGCACCAGCCCCGGAGCTCGGTGGGGCTGAGCTCCCTGCCCTGGTGGGAGCCCACAAACGGAAAAGCAGCAGATGTAGAGGAGAAGCCAATGGTTGTTTGGTTGTGGTTTTCTGTTGGGTTTGTTTGAAAGGGATTCCACGTTTTTAGGACCAGAACTGAAGGATTTTTCAAGATGGGAGTTGATTTTGAAGGCAGAGTTTATGGCAGTGTTTGCTTTGTTTTGAAGCGAAGCACTAAAATGTTTGGGGAAGAGGCAGATCTTGGAGCACGTTGCAGGTTTTAACCATTTCCATCTTCACTTGTGCTGCTGAACTTCCCCAGTTCTTCAGGGAGCAAAAGGGCTCTTCCCATGGCTCAGCCCCTTCCCTGGGGCTGGGGTTGCTCCTCTGTTCCAGAGCTCCAACAAAACAGCATTCCAACGCCAAGATGATGTTTCAAACCCACAGAGAACCAGGAGATTCCCAATAATCCACCTCAAAGCTTCGT
The DNA here is from genome assembly GCA_035583155.1 of Acropternis orthonyx. Classification (NCBI taxonomy): domain Eukaryota; kingdom Metazoa; phylum Chordata; class Aves; order Passeriformes; family Rhinocryptidae; genus Acropternis; species Acropternis orthonyx. The sequence continues at coordinate 2,598 of JAWWEU010000279.1, read as the reverse complement.
TTTGTTTTAAAGCAAACTGGTCATTCCGAGCAATTCTGCCTCTTAGCAAATTTATCAACACGAGGTTTAACAAACTGGATCTGAGATATGAGCTGCTTTTTCCAGTCAGGAATATTTTCCACATCGTAAAAACCGAACAAAAGGTGGTTTAAACTGGGATTCCACTTAAGGAAAAGGAAATATTTCCCAACTGTGACCCTGACTCTTTTCACTCTGTTGAATTCTCACCTCTGTTTTAAGGACAGCTTTGCTGCATATTCAGATTATTTCTGCTTGTTGAGATTTGATTGAAATAGACTCTGTGCAAACAAAATTCTTGGTTTTGTTCTCCTTTATAACCTGTGTGTTTTACTGAAAACTCTCAGCCCTTATTTATTAGAAAATAATTAATAAATATTTTCAAACTTTCAGAAAGGAAGATTTTTTTCCCCCAAAGTTTCTGAGGCTTCTAAGTGCATCTTTATTATTGTCCAATTTCAATACTGGCGATATCACCAGAAATTAAAAAAAAAATCATCACACACACACAAAAAAAATCAAATTAAGGAAAGATTGAAATGATAACTGGGAGAAAAATAACAGAATATAATCTGTTCTTGTTTACAGTTAATCTGTCATAAAAAAATAGTTTCTATTTCAGATATATTTTTAGATATATTCTGCCTCAACAACACTTCAGCAGGCTGCAGGAATTCCATATTTTTGTATCAAATCCCCATTTTGGGGAAATCTCAGCTGCATTTTTTACCACCCAGTTTCAACCTTCTCCCTTAAGAAAATTCCCCCAACTCCCAAGTGGCAACAAAAACTCTCTGAACCTGCAGATAAATTGTAAAAACTCATTAAGACCGTTTCTGCCTCATTCAAAGCTTTAAATCTCTTTAAAAAAAATCCAACTTCTGCTCAAATCATCTTTCACGAGTTAAATCAGAAGCAGCTTTATGTCTGTTGGGGAGAATGGGGGCAGCAAAATTTAACAAACATTTCTAAACTCACTCACCCCCAAACCCCCCAACTTTTCAGAGTGATTTTAAAAGCTAAAACCCGACTGAAGAAGCTCCCGGGATGGGAGGAGGGGGGGGCGGGGAGAGAAAAAGGGTTTTCCAAGTGACAGTGCCCGGGGTGCAAACTTGTTGCTCAGCCTTTCCCTGGCTCCAGGAATCCCACTGGAATTGTGTTGCAGTTGCTGGAAACATTGAAATCGGCCAGGAGGGAACTGTTTCCTCTCGGGGAGGAGGGAAGGGGTGGGGTGGGGGGGAAGTTTCCGAGCTGGGTTTGCCCCGGGCAGGGGCACTTTGGGGGCGGGGGCAGCGCCTCTGCCCCAGCCCTGCAGCTCTGCCCCCCAGCACATCAATGATTTAGTCCCTGCTGTTTGCATTCCCTAAATACCTCGCATCTGGAATGCTCCAGCGAGGGGAAGGAGGGTGACTGATAGCCTGGCTTGTTTCTGATCTAAATTGAAGACTTCCCTCTTTGTTTGGGTTTTTTTTTTTTTTCTATCCCCCCCCCCCCCGCCCTTGGTTTCCTTCATTTCATCCTTGCACAGGATTACGTTACATAGGGAAGGTATCGAGTAAACCAATAAAAGCAGCAACAAAAGATTCCTGCTAAGGATTAGAGATGGATCCAAACAGATAGTGGATCATTTATTTTAGCTCTGGGGTTTTTTGGGGGGGCACAGCAGGAAAGTGCCTGCCCAGGTTTGCACCCAGGGAAGGCTTGAAATGAAGTTTTTGAGCTGCAGGAAATTTGTTTCCCAATTTCATCGCTCTCTTCTTTTCACCTGTGAATGTGGAGCTTGGATTACACCCTGGAAACCTCAGGAAAACGCACATGGACGCAGCAGAGCTCCTACAAAGGCTGATTTGGTTTGGTACTTCCAGGAGAGCCAAGTAATGCAGCTGCAAGGATGGGAACCAAACTTTCCCTGGTGAGCAGCAGCTCCACGGTTTGAAGGCAAAAATCCCGGGATCACAGAATGGGTCGGCTACAGGAGGGAAAGCTGAAGGCTTTTTGCTTTAAATAACCATTTCCCAGGATTTTTATCATTCCTTTTAATGAGTTTCCGAGGAGGCTGAAGCACAGAGCACACACACAACGTCCTGGGGCATGTGCATCTATTTTTTTTTTTTTTTTTTCAAGTTTCCAAAACTTCGAATTCCCGAGTAACACCAAATTTATTTACCAACAAATTCTCCACGTGGCTCTTCCTCAATCGAGAGTGGGGAAGGAAAAAAGAAACCCCAACCCCTAATAAATAAATATTTAGATAATAATAATAATAAAATAATAATAAAAAAACCCCCAAGAAATTACCACTAGAACGCAGCACATCCCCATCTGCGCAGCACCGAGGGACCCCCCAGACCCCGCGGGGCGTGCGGGGGGTCGCGGCCGCCCCCCATCCCGCAGCGCGATGCCCCCCGAGGATGCGGGGCGGGAGCGCGGGGCTGCGCGGGAGAGCCGCGCCCGTGGAGCGCCGAGCCCAGCCCGTCCCTCCGCAGGCAAAAATCCGCTGTCGGAGAATTTTATTTTTTTTTTTCTCCAAATTTTAATCTGTTCCACCCCCCCCCTCCTCCGCGGGCCTCGTTAAGAGTT
>JAWWEU010000278.1:0-16379 GCA_035583155.1 Acropternis orthonyx | reverse complement strand
CCCCGGGCTCCGCCGCGCTGGGCCGGCCCTGGCTCCGGGGCGGGCACCGCGGGCTCCGCTCCCGCCTGGCGAGGCCCGAGGGAGCCGCGAGCGGGGCCGGAGCCGGCGCTCCGAGCCCGGGGCCCCCCGGCCGCGCTCCAGGCCCAGGACAAGGTGAGCGGGGGCTCCGGGGGGGCTCCGGGGATGCCGGGGCGGGGCAGCGCCGGGGTCGGGGCTCGCAGGGCCGCGGGTGCAGCCCCGCCCCCGGGCCGTGCAGGGAAGGAGGCCCGGGCGCTGGTCCCCCCGAGGGGCCGGAGCAGCTCCCGCTCTCCCTCCCGGCGCCTCTTCTTCCTCTGCAGGGGCTCTGTCAGGGCCCGGCTCGGGCTGCGGGGACGGGGCGAGCGGCGGCACGGGTGGCACGGAGCAGCATCAGTTCCTCGAGAGGCCCGGGGAGCCGGGCAGGGCCTGGGGGGGACGAGGCTCCCGGGAATGGCCTTCCTGGCAGCGCTCGTGTCCTCATCTGCTGGAGGGCGCGGGGGCGACAGCCTGTCCTGCAGCGGCGCTGTCTCTGCTCCTCGTTGCAGGGTCCCCGTCCGTGGCCGTGCAGAGTGTGAGGACCTGGGTGTCAGTGCTGTGGCAAGTTCGAGCTGCTCAAATCAGTGGCCGTGTCTCTGCAGCGAGCACTCCCAACTTCGCCCCTTCCATCGGCACGGGGATGTCGTGCCTCAGCTGCATATCTGCCTTGCACTTACTCTCCAGGTCACCTCAGTGCCTTCTGTGGGGTCGCCTGGTGCCATTTCTTAGGGTCATCTCAGGGCCTGCTCTCAAGGAGATGAACCTGCAGGAAGGGGCAGATGATGTTAAAGCTGATGTGTGTGGCTGCCTGGACTGGGGCTGTGGATTTCTTTCTCCTACAACCATCCCAGAACTCATCCTGCTTTTCTGCCACCACATATTCATATGCTATTTGTCTGTATATTTGTGTATACATCTATATATAATATTTAATATATATAAAAATATGTATTTGTATAACCACATCTGTACAGCCTCAGGGAGATCCTGCTGTATCATTGCAGCCTGTAGAGCCTGTGCTGACCTGTGCCTGTCAGGCAGCTCAGAGAGTAATGAATAAGTGCGTTATTAGCCTTATAAATTGCTCCTAACTGGGGGGCAGGAGACGTGAGTCCCGAGGGCTTCTTGCTGTTCCGGTGGCACCCCACACCCATGGCTTTGGCTGGACATGAGCTCCACAAACCTGTATTTGTTTCTGTTTTTAGATATAACCGGCATTTCATTGATCAATTCTTGACATTTTATTCCTCCTTCAATTATATTTTACTGACTCTCACCTCTTAGAGATCAGGATCAAAGTTTGATCTTTTATTTTTAGGCTTCTTGGGCGTGAGAAGGGGTTTTTCTCTCTTGCTACCTTGTGCTGTGGCTCGCTGTGCTTTCCCCTGGTTTTCCTTTCTCTGGAGACAAACCCCCCCAGCCCCTCGGTGCCCCTCACCTGGGTGTCAGGGTGAGTCCCCCCAGCAGCTGTGGGGCTGTGACAGGGCAGGCAGCACCAGGCCTCACTGCCGGTTCACAGCACCCTGGGCCAGCACAGGGAGGAGTCAGCAGGGCTTTGGCTTCCTGTCACCTCCTCTGTGTCCCCACCCCGGTCAATGTCCCCAGCCCTGTGCCCTCCACCGCTGTGCCGGGACATGGAGCACCAGGACGGCTGCATGGTCTGAGACTGGTGTAGCAAGCGGGGGCTGCAGGGAGCCCCCTGTCCCCCCGAGGTGCAGGGACTGGAGGGTCGTGTGTGCTGGGCCCCCCAGATTCGTGAGGGAGAGGAACTCGAGGGGGGTGGTGATGAGGGTGGGATGATGCCACCCCTGTGGTCCCCAAGAGCTGCTCAGGGTGGGCAAACTGAGGCATGGAGTGAGGGAGGAGGGGCTGGGGTGGGGCTTTTGTTGAGGCTGTGTTTGGCTACTGTCCAATCCCCCCAAGCCAGAGCCCCAAAAGAGGGAGCAGAGGGATTTTTTGGGACACTGAGCTCCTCCTGCCCCTTTGCAGCGGGCTTTGCAGAGGTTTGGGGGCTCACACCATGGTGCTTTACCCCAGGACAAGGTGCCTCAGCTGCTGGGGGTGGGAGGTGAAAGGTGCTCCCACGCCCTCCGTTTTTTTCTGTACCTCTTCCTGGAACACAGGATCTGGCATTCCAGAGCCCCAGGGGGTCCTTGCCAGCCTCCCCTCCTCCCCCACCCCCCAGTTGTCATCACTGTCCCATCAGCAGGGCCCTGCTGGCTGCCCTGGTGCTCTCCCTTGGGCTGGGCAGGGAGTTGCCCCCATAGGATTTTTGGGAAGATGGTGGAGGCAGCTGTGTGCCCCTTCCCACCCAATCTCTGATGTCCCTGACTGAGTTCAGCATCCCCCTCTCCAGTGTCCTTGTGGGTGGCAGAGAGAGGACAGTCCGCGTTTCCCAACCTGAGCAGCATCTCCGGGGAGCTATGGAGGATCCTGTGCCCTCTGCCAGGTCACCCACTTACCCCGGGACCCCCTCAAGGCAGGGACAGGGCTAGACAGCCCAGGGCTGAGCTCATGGTCTCACAGAGCCCAGATAAAATGGGGCTGGGACAGACGCTCGGGGGGATGTGGGATCGGGTGTCACTGTACAACAACCACCTGCACAAAGGAACGAGACCGTTTCCTGGCTTTACTCTCTGATGTCTTAAAGCACAATATGAACAGGGAGCAAAAGCCCCTGACACCCTCCCACATACCCACCCTGGTCCAGCCCTCGCCAGGTGTGCTGTGAGCTTTCACCACCCACATGGGGTTTGTGCCACAGCTGCTTCCAGGGCTCCTGCAGCAGTGTCTTTGGGGTTCAGGATTAAGGAGGCCGAGACCCCTCGATGCAGCTGCAGGTGAGAAAAGCTGCCCTGAGCACACACAGGTGGATCCCTGCCCTGTTGCAGGGCAGAGAGTCCTGGCCCCAGCACCAGCTCTGCCCTGCCCATTGCTCTGCACTGGGGAGAGAGAAAAAGTCTGCATCACCCTCCTGCTTCTGAGCCCAGAACCAGTTTTGGAGCTGAAGCTGCTGCTCAGCACCAAGACCTGGGGCTGCTTTGGGGGTGGTTTTCTTGAACTTCTTGCTCTGGGAGTGAGAAGGAGCCTTTCCCTGGAGCAGAGGCCCTGGCCAGGGGTGTGGAATGGTTCTGTGTGGGAAAGGCTGGTGGGTTCCATTCCCCCTGACCTGCCTGTGGCGCTCGAGGCCGGTGGGTGGAGGGGTCACAGGGGCATTTGGGAGGGGGTTTGTGAGCTGTTGTCTCTCCACTCAGAGGAATTTCCTGAAGCAACTGCTTTGATCCAAAACAGGCTTGTGAGTGGGTGGCAGTCAATCAAGACATCTGGGAGACAGGAAAGGAGGGGAAAAGCTTTGAGGGAGAGAGATTTCTGTGCCTCCATTCCTTTTACCCACCTCTTCCTGCACTACCTGTGTTTTCACCCCAAAACACCCCAAGCTGCAGCCTGGAGCAGGAGGAATTTGGGAGCTGGGGACAGGAAACAAATGCTGCATCATTTAAACTTCATTAAAAATTCAAGCATTTGGGCAGGAAAAACACCCTTTTGAGTCTTCTGTTTGCAAGCACAGGCAGGGGATTCTCATCTGGAAAGTATTTCCCTGGAGAAGTACTAGGTGCAGGGGCTGGCAAATCATTTTATTTACAGTGGTGGTGGCAAGGACAGCTGCTGGGCATTGATGTGTAGGGGTTATATAGTTTCAATAAGTATAGAAACACTTTGCAGTTGCCAGTGACTTGAAGCAGCATCCGTAGGTATTTCTAGCCTGTGTCGGTCGATCCTTGTTCTCTTTTTTTTTTTTCCCCTTACAAATATTTGACAAATTGTTCCTGTGGGACCAGTTTTGCTTCACTAAGGAGAGCTGTGACTGTTGAGGTGCTTGGGGGGATTATGAGCGTTTTGTGTTTTTATTTTAGGAGCACAGGAGCATCCTGGTATAGCCCCAGGGAGCCAGACCTGTCCAGGCCCTTGGAGTTCAGGGTGTTGTGGCTCATGGCAGGAGGAGCTGAGGGTGCCCCTGTCCCCTCTGCAGCCCCCAGGAGTGGCAGAAGGCCCTTGAGGGGCAGGTCCAGAGAGACCATCTGTTGTCCATTGGGCTCCATGAGCTATCCTGCACAGGATGGGGAGATGGGGGGTGGACTCCAGTGGGTCTGAAGGGCCATCCAGCACCTTGTGGGGTGACCTGGGGGGTCTGGAGTGGGGACTGGGGCTGAAAATACCTGGCAGTTGCACAAGTCCTTGAGACAACACCTTTCGAGGTGTGATGGTGCATGCCTCCCCTCCCCAGGCCTCACTGTGATCTGAGAAATGCTCTGAAATTTTATCTTGAATAACAACCCCTGGGCTGAGCTGCCCTTGAGCTGATAAGAAACACTCTCTGCTCCAGGAACTGGTGCTAAGGAGTTCCTGCTTTTTTTAACCAACAGCCTTGGAAACCTCTTTTTCTTGCCTGAAGAACAACCCAAGTGGAATCCTCTTTTTCTTCTCCAAATTTCAGAGAAAGTCACCGACCTGAATTGGGGCCAAGATGGAGGATTCCTGTGGCTAAAATCCCCTCTGAGTGGGCCCTGTAACCAGCGGTGCTGAGTGAGACCCTTTGAGCTTTTTATGAAATTTTTATGCCTGCTGAATTCTAGGGATGGACTTGGGCAGGAGAAACCCCAAAGCCAATAGGCTAACACCTTGTTTTTCCCCTCAAACCAGGATTTCTCCTTCTCAAACCTTGGCCAGATGAAGGAGGAATCTGCAAGGAAGAGGAAGATGCCACGGGCCCCCCAGGCAGGTGAGGAGAAAGTCAGTGTCCCTTTACCCCTGTGTTGTGCTGCATCTCCCAGCCCAGCACGGCCCCCGGCTGCAGGACAGCCCGCTGGCGCTGCCGTCCTGCCGGGTCTGGGTCTGGGGGGATGTCCTTGTCCTTGGCTGTGTCCCGGAGGCAAATCCCCTTCCTGTCCTTCTTCCTTTCTCTCCTTCCCTCTTTCCTCTTACTCCTTTTTTTTCTTTCTTCCTTCTACTTTTTCCTTTCTCTCCTTCTTCCTTCTCCTTCCTTTCTCTTCTTCCTCCTTTTTGTGTCTTCCTTCCCCTCCTTCTTCTTCCTTCCCTTCCGCTCCCCTCTTATTCCCTTCCCTCTCCTTCCTTTCCTTGTTCCCTTTTTCTTGTACCCTTTTCTTTTTCATTTTCCTGCCCCTTCCTTTCCTTCTCCCTGTCCCTTCTCCTTCTTCCTTCCTTCCTCCCTTTCCCTGTTCCTTCTTTTCCTTGTTTGTTTTTCCTCTTGTTCCTTTCCTCTCGGTGTTCTTTCCTTCTTAGTGTTCCTTCTCCGTGTTCCTTTTTCTTCTTGTTCCTTCATCTCTTTCTTCCTTCTCTGCCCTCCTTCCTCTCTTCATTCCTCCCTCTTGTTCCTTACTTTTCCGTCTTTTCCATCCTTGCTTTTTCCTTCTCCTCATTCCTTCATCTCTTTCCTCTTTATCCCGTATTATCCAACTTGTTCCTTTCTCTCCTTGTCCTTCCTGCCCCAGGCCCCGAGCTGAGCACGGAGAGCATGGAGGACAAATCCCCCCAGCAGCCCCTGGTGGCAGAGGCCGTTTTGAAGGGCTCCCCGGTGCAGGGAGTGAGCGGGGAGGAAAAGTCACAGAGATCCCCCAGGAGAAGGGTCTCCAACCCCAGCCCAGGGTGCTGTGAGGAGCAAAGACCCACCCTGTGCCAGGAAGGTAGCCAGAGCTTGAGCCAGAGCTCAGACCTGGTGGTCCCTGAGCAGCATCAGAACAAGGAGAAGCCCTTCAAGTGCTTGGAATGTGGGAAGAGCTTCAGCCGGAGCTCCACCCTCCTCACCCACCGTCACATTCACACGGGGGAACGGCCCTACACATGTAGGAAATGTGGAAAGAGCTTCAGTCACAGGTCCAGCCTGATCCGCCATCAGAATATTCACACCAGAGAACGGCCCTACAAATGCTTGGAATGTGGGAAGAGCTTCAGCCGGAGCTCCCACCTGATCTGCCACAAGCGCATCCACACTGGGGAACGGCCTTACAAGTGCTTGGAATGTGAGAAGAGCTTCAGCCGGAGCTACCACCTGATCTCCCACCGGCGCATCCACACTGGGGAACGGCCCTACAAGTGCTTGGAATGTGGGAAGAGCTTCCACGACAGCTCCAGCCTTGTCACCCACAAGCGGATGCACACTGGGGAACGGCCCTACAGGTGCTTGGAATGTGATAAGAGCTTCATCTGCATCTCCCACTTGATATTCCACCAGAAGAGCCACAGCGGGGAACAGCTCTATAAGTGCTTGGATTGTGGGAAGAGGTTTCAGACCAGCTCACATCTCCTCAGGCATCAGCGCACACACACAGGGGAGAGGCCCTTCCGCTGCACCGACTGTGGGAAGAGATTCAACCAGAACTCCATCCTCATCAGCCACCAACGCATCCACAGTGGGGAGAGGCCCTACAAGTGTGGGGAGTGTGGGAAGGGCTTCACCCAGAGCTGTCACTTGACAAGACACCAACGGACCCACCGGTAAGGGAAACCCCACAAGTGCCCCAACTGTGGGAAGAGCTTCATCCACTGGTCCAACCCCATCACCCATTTGGAGGACCCATATTGGATAATCCATAGCGACTCTGTTGAGTAAAGACCTGGTGACCCACATTCCTGGTGATCCATGTTGGGAAAACACCTGGCTGGTGGTCTCCTCGTGCTCCTGGTTCCCTGTAGACACCTGGATGAACACAGGGGAGGAACACCTATGAGGACACAGACTGACTTGGAAATTCATTGGGAAGAGGAGATTTGTTGATTTTAGACCTGTGGCAGGACATCATCCTCTGGAATGTCCAAGCAAACAATGCCCTATTTGCAAATGTATAAGTGGTGGGCTGAGAGGGTCTCCTGGTTGAAACCAGTCTGGCTTCAACTCCAAATTAACCTCCTGATGGTGGGGCAACCACTGGAGTCAAATGACTATCAGTCAGTTACTTTATAGTATAAAGGTCCAGTCCCTTTTCACAGGGGTAGGTTCTTCCAACATAACCTTTCTTGGAGTGTGTGTGTGGAGATTCCTCTCTTGGCTGTGGACCCAGCACAGAACAGTTCTGTGCGACTGGGAGCTTCCTGGGTGTCAGAGTAATTCTGGAGCTAAAGCTCATGTCAGACAGGACATGCCAGCACTGAACCTCTGCCCAAGCAGTGCCTCCTCCTGCCTGGCCCAGCCTTGCCAGCCAACACACTTGGTTTCCAAAGCAGGACACTCCCAGCTTTAGCTGGGACCCCAGACCACAGGCCTTGGCAGAACTCTGGGCCAGTCAAAATGTCTCAGGCTGGCTCAGAGACCTGGAAGAAGCAGAAAACATTCTGGGTTTAGGGCATGGCTCACAGGAGATGCCAGTTCCCTCCTGCCCACTCCCATCACTGGTGGGCTGGGGATCAGCACCCTCTGTGTGACACCATGGGACCCTACACCATGGGGAGAGGAATGAGAAACACCCTCACCTCAGCTGAAACCCTCTGACACCTCTGTGACACCCCTGTGACATGCCCCCCTCACCGTGTCAGCTCCTTCCTGCAGTGACCTGGGACTTGGGGGCTTTTCCCCATCCAAGCCTGTATGATGGTCATTGTGTCCCCTGGGATGCAGAGTGGTGGGGAATGGAACAAATAACCATTTTAATAACAGCAAAAGAACGTTCAAATCCCCACTGAAAATACGGGACCAAATGCTAACCCTGGGTTTCACAGAGCACAAAACAATCTAACAAGTGCCCCAGGCCCATTTCCTTTCCCACCCCATGGATTGGTGCCTCACGAGCTGACAGGTGCCCGGGACAGCCCCAGCGAGCCACATGTCCTTGCGCACACACGCACCAACACCTTTCCAGCTGGCTAGAGGTCTGGCTGGAGATCCAAACGCACGGGGACAGGGACCTTGCCAACACCTGAGTCACCCCAAACGTCACCTGTCATGCCCCACTAGGAGCTGCAGTGTTGGGGACTCTCTGAAATGCTGGGGCACAACTCTGGACCAGACAAAATGTCCCAGGCTGGCTCAGAGACCTGGGAGAAGCACAAAACATTCTGGGTTTAGGGCAAGGCTCACGGGAGGTGCCAGTTCCCTCCTGCCCACTCCCAACATGGAGCTGCACCAGCCCACCCAGGTGCACAGGCTGCCGAGTGCCTGCTCAGCACCTGCAGAGCTCTGCCAGTACACAAGGGACCCAGTGACATCCCCAGTCAACATCCCTACCAGACGTGGACACAAACTCCCAAACAATGGAAGTCAGGTGAGGTGAGAAACCCTCCTAGGCACAATAAATAGGGCTGAGCCCAGGGTTCCTCCTGCACATCATGGGAATGGGGCAAAACCCAACCAGACCCCTTTCCACCTCATGCTGGTTCAGAGTTTGGGATAGGAGCTAGATCCCACAGGTTGGAAAAGCTCCACACTCAGCTCCCAAGGGACCTGAACCTTCCTGGGCCTCAGAGTAATTCTAGAGCTAAAGTGGTGACAGACATTGTCTCAGCTCACCTAATACATGCCAGCAGTCATCCCCAGCCCAGGCAGTGCCTCCTCCTGCCATCCCAGCCTCCCCAGCCAACACTGTTCCAGAGCAGGATGCTCCCGGCTCTAGCTGTGCCCAGGGGAGTCTGTGCCCCGGGGTCCTGCCGGTCACTGCCCCCAGCGCCCACGGGACACGGACCCTTCCCCGAGCCCTGCCTGGGACAGCCGCGGCCCCACTGCCCACCCTGTCCAGGGGGGCCAAGACCCCTCATGGGGCTTGGACTGCAAGTCTTAATATAGTTGTAGATTTTTATATAGTTTTATAGTCTTTGCATTTGAAGAAATAGCTTGTAACCCCTGTGCCACATACTTAGGCTTGAGTTAACCTCTGTGTCATATTTTGAAGCTTACTTCTGTGTTAAGCAGAGATACTAAGTTAGAACATTCTGTATAGGGACCCTTGTATCCAGAGAGCTACCAAAACATGTTATAGTCAAAATATGGTATTGTTTAGTCATAGCATAAAGAAGGGTTAGAGGTGCTGGAAGAACTCCAAATAGAAGACATAATGTGAAGATGATGAGGGTAAATGAGTATGAGGAATAAGAAAACCGGTTTTATTACAAGCAAATGGATTAAATGAGTCACTAACTTAGGAGGGTTTTTTTACTAACCTATAAAGCGTATCGCGGAGTTGTAAGGCACAGGATCCTGTCAGGAGCTTGTGCCAGGGTAACATGCGGCTGGGAATAAGGGGACTGTAAAATATTGGTAAGGAAACCCCCATGCTACATGGCTGGTCCTGGCAGCCGCCATGCTGCCTGGGGACCCCACCTCCCAGCACGGCACAGCCAACCAGGGAGAGGGGAATGCTTCTTCTGTTACGTAAATAGGGCAGGACCCTGGGAACCTTTAAAAGCATGATTTTTAAATTAAGAGGTGTGTTCTTGGGACCTTCGGGACCTGAGCACCCGGCGCGCGCTGTATTAGAACTTTCCTTGCTCGTTTTATTTCCTTGTTTCACAGATGATTTTTTTGCCATTTTCTAAATTTAATAAATCAGATTTTTCTCACATGAGGAAAGGGTGGTTTTAAGACCTCCAACCCAATACTAGAAGGGGCGTGTCAGGGGGTGGTTTGTAGGATGGGCAAATTGAAAGATGGGATATATTTCCTAGATAGGATAATTAAGTAGGATCATAAATCTGTAGAATTTTGTGTGCCAGGGTGCACGTCATGTACTTTGGTTGCTAAAAGCTTTTAGTAAAGGAACTTTTCTGCCTTCACTCTGATAAACCTTGTCTTGGAAACTTTTTTCCTCGATTTTAGGCAACAGAGATCCCAATAATAATAGGGCAGAAAAAGAGGAAACAATGGGATGAGGCTCCAAAGTGTGGATTTCCAGTGGCAGGAAGGTGGGGAGAGGGCAAGGAAATGTCCCCTGGGAAACAGATCCTAGAGCAGATCTGCTTGTGAGGGCCAGAGTGGGAACTGGGAATAAGGATTTTGGGAGTGCAGGGCAGTGGGATGGGGATTGCCCTCCCCCTCTGTAGGGATATGAAACTGCAAAACACCAGAACCCAGGGAATTCCCAGGCCAAGACTTAATCCTATCAAGAAGTTGGTTCTGTCTCAGACATGCCTAAAAGACTCTGTTTGCATTTGACAGGGTTGTAGCCTTTCTGTCTCCACTAAGGAGATAAGAGGTATCCCCTGGCCCTAAGGGAAACCAGTCTGGTGACATTCTATTGTTTCCCTCTACCCCTCTGTTCATGAATATGGATTAACTCTGCATTCCTTTCTCCCCCTTAGTTAACATAATGTATTCTCTTAATTGTCATATTCTATACCACGTTCCAGCATAACTCAGCCTCCTTATTGTAATATCTCTATATACATCGAAACATGTATGCAATAAATGGATTTTGTTCATGCCCCGGAGAACTGAGTCTGTTTTTAGTGACTGTTACACCCCTCCTCCTCATCCTGAGCTTCCCAGAGCCCAGTCACTCCCAGTATGAGCCCTGTCACTCTGAGTATGAGCCAATTCATCTCCAGTACGAGCCCAGTTGTTCCCATTATCACAGAAACAGAATCAACTAGGTTGGAAAAGAGATCAAGTCCAACCTGTGACCCAGCACCACATTGTCAACTACACCATGGCACTAAATGCTGCATCCAGTTTCTTCTGAAACACCTCTATGGAATATGAATCCACCAACTCCCTGGGCAGCCCATTCCAATGTCTGGCCACTCTCTCTGCAAAGAATTTCTTCCTAATATCTAACCTAAACCTTCCCTGGCACAGCTTAAGACTGCCCTCTTGTCCTACTGCTGGTTGCCTGGAAGAAGAGACTGACCCTCACTGTATGAGAAATAAAAAAAAAAAAAAAAAGGTTTTATTACAGGCAAATGAATTACACAAGAATTTACCAACTTAGAGGTGTACTTTGTTTAACTCACAGGCGTCCCTTTGCAGTTCTAATGTACCTAGTCCTCTCTGGAGCTTGTGCCGGGGTAACATGCAGCCGGAAATAGGGAAATTTTAAAATAGATGGAGATGTGGTTAAAGCAACCGCCCCCCCGCCCCCAACATGGCCAGTCCAGATGATGGCCAAGCAGTGTGTTGCCTGTGTGGATGCTGGCTAGAGATGGGCTGCAGGCTTGGGAGTAGGTCAGGGGGGCAGGGAAGGAGAGCTGCCTTCCCCCCCTGTCCTGCTGTGCATGGCAGGGCTGGCTTGGGGGCTTCCTGTGGCCACCGTTGCTGTTTCACTGGCCCGAAAACTGCTGCTTTTAAAGCACAGTAGCAGGACCAGCCCCCAGCTCTCCCTGCCCTGGAAGCCTGGGGCTGTGCCCAGCGGCAGTGCCGTCTGTGTGATCAGTCTGTGTGTGGGGTGTGTGTCGTGTCCGTGGGTCTGGAGCTGCTCGTGGCTCCCCTGCCATTGTGAGAAAAATCTCATTTATTAAATTTAGAAAACGGCAAAAAAAATTCATCTGTGAAACAAGGAAATGAAACAAGCAAGGAAAGTTCTAATACAGCGCGCGCCGGGTGCTCCGGTCCCAAATGTCCCAAGAACACAGCTCTTAATTCAAATATCGCACTTTTAAAGGTTCCCAAGGTCCTGCCCTATTTATATAACAGAAGAGGTGTTCCCCTCTCCCTGGTTGGCTGTGAGGTGGGGTCCCCAGGCAGCATGGCGGCCGCCAGGACCAGCCATGTGGCATGAGGGGTTTCCTTACCAATATTCATTTTACAGTCCCCTTATTCCCAGCCGCATGTTACCCTGGCACAAGTTCCTGACAGGACCGTGTGCCTTACAACTGCACGGGAACGCCTATGAGCTAGACAAAATACTCCTCTAAGTTGGTAAATACTTATGTAATTCATTTGCTTGTAATAAAACCAGTTTTCTTATTTCTCATACTGTGTCCACCACAATTCTGTCCTCAGGGTGGGCAGGGGCATGAGCAGGAGGCCAGTGCCCCCGATATGCCCCTACTCTGCAGGGAGCTGGGGAAAAGGTGTGTCTCTGCCACCTCTGCTGGACCCCACAGCCCCCTGGAGATGCTGTCCTGGGGAGTCCCTGGGGACAAGCAGGTGGGAAGGGATGGAGGTGGCACAAGACTGTACCTTAAGTCAGAATGGCAGCACTGATGCCTCCCTGGCCGGAGCTGGGGGGGTCCTGCTGACCTGCAGTGTGACTTGCTGGGAGCAGGAAGGTGGCTCTGAAGTCTTTAGTCCATGGATGAAAGGGAAGTGGAGTGTTTAGCATGTTGTGGTAATGGAATTGAGTTTTGTATAGAGAAATTGATGTAAAACAGTGCAAAGTTTTGAGGCTTTTTTGGAAAGCTGAGGTATTTTTGGTCTAGGCCCAGTATGATAACATGGTTTTAATTTAAATTTGTTTTTGTGGCTGAAGTAGGCACTTTGCTTGGAAAATTACAAATTTTTGAAGACGCATTGGTAAAACTAGAAGACTTTTGTGCCTACACCAGGTGAGGAAGGGCAGTTTATTCAAGATTAGAAGAAAACAGAAACTTGTGTTTTCTTCTCAAGCTGTTAGACCCTGTGACTCGGGGTTAGCTGGCCTGTGTGGGGACAGCAGCGGCCAGGCCTGTCCTGGTAGAGAAGTCTGGGAGGTTGATCTGAAGGAGGATAGCAGTTGGTAGCCTGTTGGGAAGTGTCAAAGAGAAAGGGTGCTGTGGTTTGTCAAAAAGAACAGATGAGCTCACTGAGCAGGCCATGGGGCCACCCTTAGAATTGATAAATCTACAATATACATGAAACTTTATAAATTACCTGGCTATAGAATTAAAGATGAGATATAATATTTTTGTAAAAAGAAATTAAGCTTTGATAAAGACCCAAGAAGAAAGATCTCAAACCGGGGCAAGAAAGACCACATCAAGTGGTGTTGATCACTGAAGCTACAGTGTGGACTGTAAGGCAAGGACCAAAATCAAAAATTTGTAGTGTCTCCTTCCTCGGATCTGAGTGAGAATGTCAGAGGAAATATCTGAAACCTAAAATAACTTGAAAGCAAGTTATTTTGCAGTAACTAAAGAAGTGGCCAACCCTGGAGGAGACCCTTCAGTGAGACAAGCAGAGCTCTTGGTTCAGGAGAGGAACCATTGATGCAGAAGTTAATAGTGTAAATGCAAACCAAGCTATATGAGTGGGATACAAATCGGGTTGGTTTTTTTTGTAACTGTAAGCTATTCAAATAGATTTGTGCTCTACACTAAAATGTATGGTATAAAAATTGGTTCTCAGCAGTCAGACAAGCAGCAGCAGAGCCTTGTGTCCTGACCAGCCAGCCTACAAAAATCACAAAGCAAAGTGGCAGAGGGCAAGGTCAGGCTAGCCTCTGTACTTGTCACGAACATGACTTGTCCTGCTGTTGATGGCAACCCAACAGGCATGGAGAGGGGAAGTATAAGCTATATTGGACCTCTGCTCACCTTAGTCACACTCTGGGTTGTGGTCATTACTGCTGACAAATGCTGAAAGTGATTATATAAATGGTGTTTGTGACGATTGCCTGCCAAAGTAGTTTAAAAATTTAAAGCTCCCCTGAATGGGATGGAATTTGTTTTTTGATCTGGCAGAAAAGACAGCAGATGAATTAAATATAACTTGCTGTTAAGTTTGTGGAGGGCCTCAAATAGCAGAAGGATGGCCCTGGAGAGGAACCCAAGTGCTCAAAAAATACTTAAGGCTAACATCACTTCATTAGCAGCAAATTGGGCCAGCCAGAAGGGTGGGCATTAAGTACCGTAGTGCCTGGGGAGGGGGGGTATCTCCCTCAGGTTGCAAAGGCTCGTTAGTCAGAGGGAAGCAGTTCCAAGTGTGCATGAGATGGGAGATGGAAGCTTTGTATTAGAACAAAGATGAATCCTTCTGGAAAATGTTAATAGCATTTGGAAAGAATTTTGGAGAGTAACCAGAGTTGATAACCTGACAGCAAACCCAAAGCAGGGCAACCACATACCAAAATAGGTTAGCCCTAGGCTACTTCCTAGCTGGAGACGGAGGAGTTTTTGGAAAATATAACATCTCAGATAATTGTTTAACATCGGTAAAAATAACCCATGTGCCAGTCCAATAATGGGAATCGATGCTATATTGGAAGTGGTGAACTGATCTCTTCGGAAGACATGGTGGAAACAAAGAGAGTTTTTCTTGTGTGTACTGTTTCCAGGTTCTTGCTTTTACCTTGTTTAACCCCATGTTTATAAGATTGATTTCTAGTGTGGTTCAAAGAATTTGACTGACTGCCATGCCAAAAGCCACCACAGCAGAAGGTTTGGGGACCCAAAAGATCATGATCCTGCGCATACCTGTATCTGTGCTGCTGTAAATATTGGTATTTTTGGTCTGTGTTTTGCCCAGCCACCTGTGGGAAATTATGCTTTCCTCACCAGACTATGGGAAAAACACACTGATAAAGGGAGAAACTTTGTCCTTGAGGGAAATTCCAATGCTGCCACACATGCGTAGTGGAAGGCCACTTGCATGGAAGGGGAAGAAGCCAGGGACCTCTGCCTGGAGGGTGATGGCCACACCCACTGAGGTAGACACCCCCTTTGGCAAAATTATAAAGGGTGGGTGGCTTGTCCTTGGGGGGGAACTCGCTACACTTGAACGAATCACTTTGTCACGGTGGGGACGCCTGCCAGCGGGCCGGCCTCTGAGGATGCTGCGTCTGCCTTTTGGAAGTTTGAGCATTCTAAAGCTGGTAAGACAAGTCCGTGTAAGTAACCCCTGGAGGGGTCCTTACACGGGTCATTGGGGTTTCTCTCTCTCCCTTGCTCTCCCTCTGCCTTGCTTGGGGTTTTCATTTTACTTGGTGTATCCGTGCTGGTGTAAATACTGGCATTTTTGGTCTGTGTTTTGCCCAGCCACCTGTGGGAAATTGTGCTTTCCTCACCAAGTTATGGAAAAAACACTGATAAAGAGAGAAACTTTGTCCTTGAGAGAAATTCCAATGCTGCCACACATGCATGGTGAAAGACCACTTGCATTGAAGGGGAAGAAGCCAGGGACCTCTGCCTGGAGGGTGATGGCCACACCCACTGAGGTAGACGCCCCATTTGGCAAAAAATATAAAGGGTGGGCGGCTTGCTCAGAGGGGGGGGCTCGCATACACTTGAACAGACCACGTTGTCATGGCGGGGACGCCTGCCAGTGGGCCAGCCTCTGAGGATGCTGCCTCTGCCTTTGGAGGATTGAGCATTCTAAAAAGTTGGTAAGACAAGTCCATGTAAGTAACACCTGGAGGGGTCCTTACACGGGGCATTGGGGTTTCTCTCTCTCTCTCTCCCTTGTTCTCCCTCTCCCTTGCTTGGGGTTTCTATCTTACTTGGCCACCTGTTGTAAGAAAATACTGCTTAAGTTACACTCAGTACGGTGTTGGGTTTCAGTTCTAACGTGCCCTCCGAACCCTCCCTGTAACATAATTTTTGGCGACGAGGATGGGATTGATGCTAGACGTTTTATGGGTTTGACGGGGGATCCATATGTCCAGGCTGCATTGCGACACGTCCCTGCAGGCCAGAATATCCCACTGGTAACACTAGTCACTATAGGATTTAGTGACAGGCACACGAATGATGGGGCATGGCCCCCTACATCCGGTCAATGGGTCACACTGCAACAGGCTACTCTCCTTCTTAAGCAGGAGGGGATGAAACTGGCTGTACAGTTTGGGGATCCGGGAACTTACCTGGATCAACCATTCACACTGAGCACCCGAAATCTCTTACTAGAGGGGTGCCCAGCTTTATGGAGGCCATACGTCATACCTATCCTGATGACAACTGACGGTAATCCTACACAGGACGTGACAGAGAAGTTAGGACAGTTGGGGGATTTACCAGGATTACCTGCAGGCCAAGAACAATCTGAAACACAAGGGAGTAGGCCTCCAAAAGATATATCCACAGGGGACAGGGCCGAGGGAGGACGCGGCTGCCTATTCAAGCTTCTGCTTCAACAGGGTGTCCCAAAAGCTGAAATTGATGGCATGTCCCTGAGCGCACTACGAAAAATGATGCAGACTAGGGGAAAGGGAGGTCAGGTTCGCAGCGTGACAAAAATGGATGGCAAAGAGAGCCCCATTCCAGCCTTAGAAGGGATGGAACCCAAGTATCCGTGGAAGGATCTGGATGGGACCCTCGCCCAGTTCCACCCCAAGTCAGAATAGGGAAGTGGCCAAGCCCCAGGCCCAGATATCCGTGTAACTCGGTATGACCCGCGCCCCTTTGTCACGTGTATTATTTGGTGGGGTCCTAATAATTTACAACGGGTGCGGGCCTTAGTGGACACTGGGGCG
>JAWWEU010000277.1:0-14450 GCA_035583155.1 Acropternis orthonyx | reverse complement strand
TGAGAAAAGACTCACTGAGGTTATGTCTGACAGTCAGGCGCTGTCTTCCACTAAGTAATCTTAGGGTACAGTATCCAGGTTAAGGAAGATAAAATCTGTATCTTGTTAAAAATCACTGGCAGATTTATTCATGTCATATCTTTCTATTCATACTAAGGTGTTCATTTATAAAAATTAAAATACATTATTTCAAAATGTCCATGAAGAAAGAAACAAATGTTTTTTCCAATGAAAAACTGCTCTTGAATTTCTTTCCTAAAAGTCAATTTTGAAACAACTTGAAATACAGTTTAAATGAATGCATAATACTTCAGTTTAAACTTTTATTTTGTGAACTCATATTTGTGAGAAGTACTTAGAAAAACTAAAAACAGGGATTTCAGCATAACAGTAGCGTGAAAATAATTTCCTGTTCAGAGTGAATTCATAAATCCTACATTATGTATTTATAGGGCACAAACTGAAATTATTATTGTCTAGTGAAGGAATTTTTAAATTTATTTCTATATTAGTAAAAGAAATTAAGTAAGTCAACTACATGCCTTTGCTGCAAAGAAACCTAATGGTATCTTGTGTGGTGTAAGGCAAAGCACTACCTGCAGGTTGGCAGAAGTGACCCTTCCTCTGTGCTCAGCACTGGTGAGGCCACACCTGAAGTGCTGGGTGCAGTGCTGGGCTCTCCAGTACCAAAAACACAGGAGGATCTCTCTGAACATCAGGAAACACTTTTTCACTGTCGCAGGGCCTGGGAACTGGTGTGGGTACCTCAGGGAGCTGGTGCAGTCTCCACCCTTGGAGATATATAGGGAGGATATGGTTCCAGGTACCTGGCTCTACATGGTACTCCTGAAGCAGGGGGTGGACAAGGTGACCTCCAAGAGGTCACTTCAAACCCTAACCCTCCCCTGATTCTGTGAGATAATTAGTGGAATAACTAGTTGTAATGAATACTTGGTTTTTGTCCTGCTGTTTCCTCCCATGATCTGTGTATATGACCAGAGAAGTACCTGCAAGTGAAATGCCTGCCAGCTGGTTTGAGCTCATGTGCAGACCTTAGTAGCCATCCACATTTGCTAGAAGTCATTCAGGTATATACTTAATATGCATCTGTTTGAAAACATCTGTAACAGGACACACAAAACCCCCAAATCCTACCTTTACATTTAAGTTCAGTGATTTTATTGTTATCTTTCAACAAACAGACTAAAACCCCAAAACTCTTATAAGCAAGGGAATAGTTTCTGGGTATTGTTACTTGCCCCTGTGATTAGATTTGTTGTGGAAAAAAGAATTATTACTGGCAGCTTTGTTTGTGGTTGTTGTTGATTTTTTACAGTAGTATGTTGATTGGGATAGTTTCTGCAGAGTAGAGGTGGAGTGTAGTGACTCTGTAGGTCAAAGTGTTTGTCAGGGTTTCAAATTCATAGATTAAAATGATTTATGCAACTCACTGCAACCAATGTCCAAGGCTAATGCCCTGACTGAACAACAGACTGGTCAGCAATTGGACACACTGTGGTTGTCACAAATTCTTCAGGAAGTTACTGATTATACTTTTTTTTTTTTTCCTGGCACAAGAGCAGAAACCCACATTTAACCTAAAAAAGAAGCTGAAATAGAATTCCCATTTTCTGGCCAGTCTTAGTTGCTGTAATACTGAAGGCTTTAAAAGCTTATCACCTACACTTTGTACTGCACCCGGCAGCCCTAATTTTCATTTCAAAGGAACTCTACTTGTCAAGAGTACCAAAGGTGTCCAAAAACCCTAGGGAAAATTCTTAGTTAGATTTCCCATTATTCCATGATTCCCCAGCCTGACTTGAGAAAATTTCTGTTCTTCTGTGATAATAAACTAAACTTTTTTACTGAAGGTGTTGGAAGGATTATCTGTAGCAAAACGTATTAGGAAGGAATACTTTTGAATGCTGAAACTGAGGTAGAGTACAACTTTTTTAAAGAGTGCTAAGCGCTTACGTTTTCACACTTGCTTCTTCTTCTGGCTCAGAAATATAAACAGTGAAACCATTTTGTACCACGATAAAAGGCATATTAATGTGGAAAAGGTCACTATCATAATATCAGAGTGCTTATGCTGACACTGTGACAAATCCCTAGAATCTAGGGTTTCAATTTGTTAGAGTTCTTAAATTTTTGTCTGAAATAGAACTATGATTTCTCTCATAAAGTAATTAGTTTCAGGGGTTTTTGTAATCAAAAGACAAATAGGGATGAAGAAAAACAGGTGGTAAAACATGGCAATGAAAATATGCCTTGTTAGTTTCTCATCATAGGATGAAAACGTTTTTATATGTGTTTGCTAATTGTGTATGGAAGGAAAGCATAACAAGTGCCTATCTTGGGAAAAAAAAAATCCATTAGCTAGAAGGATGAAAAATGATGAATTTAGTAAGATTGCAGAGAAAAATACCCTTAATTGTTTAATAGGAAAAAAAGTTCTGCAGGATTTTCCAGAAATTTCCAACAATAGAAATTTATTACGAACATTTTCATGTGAAAAATTCAAAGCTACAAAATGCAAGTTGAGACCAGAAAACCAGGTGGACTTTACTAGCTGGAAAAACAATAATAATTTTGGCAAATAGTTCCTCATAATTTTCATTTCTGCTCCTAAGGTGTTTTTAGAGATAAAGAAAAATGACATTGCACAGTATAGGAGCATGAATATTGGTTATATAATTCTTTGCATAGTGTATCCAAAATCACAGAATCAGAATCACAGAATATTCTGAGTTGGATGGGACTCACCAGGATCATCACTCCAACTCTTAAGTGGGTGGCCCATATGGTGTATTGAATAAAAACTTAAAGCGGCTCCTCTGAGAGAGTTACCAATGCTGTCAGTTACCATAGCTTTAAACAGCACAAATTGCAGCAATATTACTCCTTCTTAGTGAAAATACCCATTGAGTTCAGTGTGAACATTTTGAAAGCCAGGTACTCTGTGAAGGAAAAGGGTATTTCATGTCAGGGATTAGGTGAGACTTTACAGCCCTTCCTTTGCTATTTCATTATACATGCCAGCACTGCTGTTTTAAGTAAATAAAGGATTTTAATTAAAATGATTTTGTCTCATTTCACATGATTGTTGAAAATGTAAACAATAAGTTTTAATTAAAGTCTATTTAAAAGTCTATTTTTAATTGCTTATCTATATATCTCTTTAAAATTCTATTTAATTTCCTGTAGTCACTTACTTTCTTAGGAGGATCTCCCTTTGTTAGACAGTCCTTTTAGAGATGTGAAAACTGTTGCAGACTCTCTGGGTCATCATTCCTGTGTTCTGCAAACTCCTGGGTGAAAAAAAGGGACTGTTTCTGCATATTGCTTCCTTGTCAGGTCATTGCCTTTTACAGTGACTGTTTTATGTGAAATTCTAGATGCTGGCAGTTGAATTATTTCCCATAAACCTGTCACAAGGAAAAGACAACCTTTCCCCCTCCTTTATTTTGTCCAAACGTCAGGGCAACACTATTGCATTTGTATAATGGGGAGCTACATTTTAGGGAAGAGATGAGGAGGTTTGGATAGGCTTTACACTCGTCAGATGATGCAAAACACAAAACGTTGCAATAAGTTCCACTTGATGTCTTCCATGATATTTATTCTACTCTTGTTCAGTGTGTTAAATCTTTTTAGTCCTGGGGAGCTTTATTCAGTTCCTACTCAGAGCAGATTGCCTGTAGCTAACCTAGAAGATCAATGTGAAAATGCCTTTGTTTCTTCTGGATAACCCAAAACTTTTCAGGATTGTGGTAACTGTGCTCTGTTCTATGGTGTATTTATAAGTGTCCTTGAAGAAGAATCAGATAATCTTCTTTGAGGATTTCATTTCTTTTTTCTACTTAAGCACACAAACAAGCCTTCTCAAACAAAATTTGATATTGTTAATGATTTTCAGAAAGAACTGCTATGAAAAAAAAGGTATCTTGTAGCAGGCTAAAGGATCTTTAATGCTCTTCCTATAAAATTGTTTTGTTACTTATGTTCATCAGATTCCTCTTTCATCTCTGTAATCACTAAATGCATTTATGTCCATGCCATTTACTAGTTTTTATCCTGACCTTGTACTCAGCCTCTATGGAAGAGTGAGACAGACATCTCTAAGGGGGCAGGTGCAGGTACTAGAATTGGGGAGAAATTTTTATGTACTTACCCTGCAGGTGGTTTGATCTTCTAATTACTAAGTGGCTTGCACATATACCTCCCCACTCCCATACTTGTCCCCTCCCCAGTGCAACCATCTCAGCAGAGGTCTCTAATTGAGGTCTAATATCTTCTCAAAGTTGCTTGGAAAGTTTCATCATATTCTTACATCATGACTGTCATTGATTATCTCAAATTATGTACAAAACATTTCCCCAGCTATCAGGGAACTGCCTGCTGCAGTGCACAAAGACGCAGCCACAACTATAGGACAATCTTGATTTTATAGCTTAAGTTCCACAGAGTTTACTGAATTCTGAAACCTCAATAAAGTGCTTTACACAAAAGCTGAATGGAAAGATATAGTCCACCTATCCTCTCCCTGAATTGAATGCCATAGTTTTATTTGGATGTAGAAGCAGGAGTCATGTTGAATTAGAAAGAAAAGCATTAAGAGTAAAATCTAAGTAAATATTATTTGGATGTTTTGTATACAGCATGGTAGACAACTGTGTGTTTTTGTTATGGATCCTCAGCAACTCTGAAGTGTGCTAATAATTCTTCAGTTCCACAGGAAAATTGAAACATCTAAATGTATATGTTTGGCTTGGAATAAAGCAGATTTACCTCTTGGGGGAGTCATACAGAAAATTCTGGTTGTGACAAGATTAGAGGGCTGTCTTTGAAAAACAGATTCCAGTGAAGAAAAGTTTGTGTTTAACAAAAATTCTATTTGGTATAAGATGTTCATTTTTCCGGTGTCGATATAAGAACCAAAGGAAACCATGAGCTAGATTCACCGAAAAATAACAGTGGGGGTATATTCAATAATCCAGCTATCAGATCAGTTATCTTGGATCATGGAGACTATTTACTTTCACTTCTTGGGGAAAAAAAAAAGATACATTTAAACTTTGAAAAAAGAGAAGAATATTCCCCAGAGCTAGAATTGTTTTTTTCATCAGTCCTCCCAGTTAAATGGCAGGGATTTGAAAGGGACAGCTGAATCTGATGAAGCAGTAAATGGTTAAATGACTGGTGACTCAACCAGGGGTTCAATTTCTTCAACCACCTCTTCTCTTTTCCTTGAGAAGCTGGCTCAGTAGGGGTCAGCTGTTGGGGTCCATCTGCCAGAGAAGAAGAAAATACAAAGAAAGGGAAGAGCATTTTTGGCCACTGCTTTGGCAAGCTGGTGAAGAGGGCTTTAAACTACAGCTGCCAGGGAAGGGAGTCTTCAATTCACCCCCCTCAGACCAGATTAATGCCAGAACCAGTGGGAAATGCCCAGAATCTGGAGAGATATCACATATCAGCAGAAGAGTACCCAACACAGCACAAAGGAATTCCAGACATTGTAGCCATCAAGCCAGCTTTGTCAAGGACCAACTTACCTACCAAGGCACATAACATAATGAGTTAGAGACCCATGCAGCAAGCTTGCTGCCCTGGACTTCAGGAGAGCAGACTTCTTCAGAGATCTGTTTGGTAGAGTACCACGGTTTAAAGTCCTGGAGGTAACAGTCCCAAGAAAACTGGTTTGTATTTAAGGATCAGTTCCCTTAAGCTCAGGAGGGATGCATCTCAACAAAGAGGAATTCAGGTAAAAATGTCAGGAGGCCTGTGTGGATGAACAAGGAGCTCCTGGACAAAATCAAGCACAAAAAGGAAACCAACAGATGGTAGAAGCAGGAAGATGTAGCCTCGGAGGGATACAGAGAGATTGTACAAGCTTCCAGGTATCAAGTTAGGAAAGGTAAAGCCCTCACAGAATTTAAACTGCCCAGGGACATCAAAGGTAACAAGGAAAGCTTATAGAGGTATGTGATGATAAAAGAAAAACTAGGGAAAATTTGGAAGGCTTTGGGGGACTTGGTTCCCCAGGACATTGAGAAGTCTGAGGTACTCAATGGTTATTTTACCTCAGTCTTCACCAGCAAGTGCTTCAGCCACACTGTTCAAGTTGCAATAACTGAAAGCAGGGAATGGGACAAAGAAGTACCACCTGCTACAGGAGAAGGCCTGGTTCAAGTCCAATTAAGGAACCTGAAGTTCACAAGTCCATGGTGCGTGACAAGGTAATATTAACAGGTTCTCAGGGTAATGGCAGATGATAGGTACTGGCTAAGCCAATACCCATCATATTTGAGAAGTCACGGTGGTCTGGTGAACTTCCCACTGTTTGGAAAGGGGGAAACATAAATCTCATTTTTAAAAGGGTAAAAAGGAAGACCTAGGGAACTGCAGACTGGCCAGACTCCCATCTGTGCCTGGTAAAATCATGAAGAAGGTCCTCCTCAAAACTACACTGACAGGCATAGCAAGAGGTAATTACTGACAGAACACAACTTTATCAGGGGTAAATTGTGCCCGAAAAATTGTTGGCCTTCTACAACAGTATTACAGTGATGGCGGATGAGGGAAGAACAATGAATGTCATCTACTTGAACTTGAACATATTAATCACCATATGATACTGTCCTGCACAACCTCTTGTCTCAAAACTGGAGGGGCATGTATCTGATGGATGGACCACTTGGTGGAAAAGAAATTGGTCACACTCAAAGAGTTGAGGACAACAGCTTTGATGTCCAAATAGATGTTTTTGGCAAGTCGTGTTCCTCAGGAGTCGGTAGTGGGACCAACACCATTTAAATCCTTGGCAATGACAGTGGCAGAGGGATCAAGTGCACCTTCGGCAGGTTTGCTGATGACACTGAGCTGTGTGGTACAGTCAACACGCTGGAGGGAAGGGATGCCATCCAGAGGGACCTTGGCAGGCTGGTCCTGGGTGGGCCTGCACCAAAGCTCAGTGTGCAAGGCCCTGCATCTGGGTAACCCCAAGCACAAATACAGGCTTGGCAGAGAATGGATTGAGAGCAACCCTGGGCAGACAGATTTGGGGTGCTGGTGGATAAGAAGTTCAACATGAGCCAGCAATGTGAGCTTGCAGCCCAGAAAGCCAAACGTGTCCTGGGCTGCATCAAAAGTTGTGTAGCCAGCAGGCTGAGGGAGAGGACTCTCCCCCTCTGCTCTGATCTTGTGAGATCCCACCTGGAGTGCTACATTCAGCTCTGGAGTTCCCAGCTTTAGGAACACCTGTTGGAGCAGGTCCAGAATGGGACCATGAAGATGGTTAGAGGGTTGGAACACCTGTGCTGTGAGGAAAGGCTGACAGAGTTGGGCTTGTTCAGCCTGGGGAAGAGAAGCGTCTGGGAAGAACTCGTAGTGGTCTTCCAGTACCTAAATGGGCTACAGGAAAGTTGGAAAGAGATTTTTTATAAGGGCATGTAGTGACAGGACAAAGTAGAATGGCTTTAAACTGTAAGCGAGTAGATTTACACTAGGTATCACGAAGAAATTCTTTACTGTGGTAAAGAGTGGTGGGGCACTTGAAGAAGTTGCTCAGAGAAACTGTGGATGCCCCATCCATGTGTACAAAGTCAGGCTTGTATGGGGCTTTGAGCAACCTGGTCTAGTAGAAGGTGTCCCTGCCCATGGCAGTGTGTTGAAACTAGATGATCTTTAAGGTCCCTGCCAACCCCAACCATGCTATGATTCTATGAATTACACAGAATTCCTTGACTTCCTTCATTCTTAGTGGGGACACAATGCTGTCCTTGAATACAGAATGTGTTTTGTAGATTAGCCCTATGGGTTTTCCAGAACTGAAATCAAACTTAACTTCAAATAATTCTCATAGATTGCAAGGTTGAACAAAATGCTTTTGCAATACACTTTTTTCTAGATAATCTGAAATGTTTTGATTCATTTTCTCACTTTCCAACATTTGTTGTGCATCCTATTATCAAAAGAGACCTTGTATTTCTTATTTAGTCAAAAAACATGTCTGTAAATTTTGCCTTCATCTCAGTTTCGATTATCAATGATCAGAGAACTCAACATGCAAAACAGAAGTCAGATTTTAGGTTAAATTGATTTGATATGAGATAAAAACTTTGCATTATTTATGATCTGCATTTACCTTCTGTCTTGATTGTTCTATACTTCATTATTGTCAACATGGAGTATGCTTTGCATATTAATCCTAGAAAAATATCCTAAAGTTTCTGGTCTATTTCTAGTCAGGAGTTTGGGGGGATTTTGGCACAGATTCACTGCAATTATACCACAAGCCCACTTGATAATTAGGCTTCCATTGTGTACTGTACTTTAAGTGGTGACATGTGTGAACCACTCTAGTCCTCAGCATATGGATAGAGACTGCTCAACCCATTAACACAGTAGAGGCAGCTTCATGCCACCAGGCCCAGCAAATAATGAGGCTGAACACGTGTTCTTAATAGAAGAACACATATGTGTATGCCACATATGTTTTCATGGCCAGCCACTCAGATCAACATGGACAGACACACAGCTCTCACACAGAACCAACACCAATGGCCTCATCCTGTTCTGGCTGATCTGGTAAAGTTTTGTTAGTGGCAAATTTATACAAACATACATGATTCTCTCCAGCAGCTGGGCTCAGATGCTTGGTCAGTCCACCATGTACTCCCGAAGTCCTGATCTGCCTGGTTCCTGGCACCTCTAAGGCTGCAGCCCTCTGTCAGCTGCTGGCATGGAGCCTTTAACCACAGCAGGACTTGTGCTGCTGCACAGCTTTCAGTGGACACACAGTTCTCACTGTCTTTCTAGTACTTGAGGTTAACTGGTCCTGGTCCCTCCAGTAGTCAACTTCCCGTTGTATTACTCATCAAGAAAGCACATTTACAAGAAATTTATACACATATTATCTTGCCTAAGATTAAGCTGGTTTTGACACCTCTTAGGCTGCTTATCCTACAGCATGACAGGTATTTGCTAGCTGTCTCACGCAGATATATACATCCACCCTCACTCCAATTGCTAGCATCATGGATGTACAGGCCCCTGATAACCTGTGATCCCCTGCTAGTTGCAGGCATTCAGATCCCCATACACACATACACAAAGAGGCCTTCATCCAGGAAAAATGTTAGAAATTGACATTAATGAGAAGGCAGGACATCCTGCAAGGATCATAGTCAGAGCATGGTCAGCTCCTGTTTACACATAATTGACCTCCTTTATCCTTTATGCCTTAGTTTCACCCATACTTTTGTCCTCCCCCATCCACTTTGAGATTTCCCTTTCTTCACAGATGGTTCTTTCTCTCAACATTCCATAAGAAGTCTGAAACTTTCCCTTGCATCCTGAAATGAGTCTCACAGCTTGTAGGGAGTGACCCCTTCCTGTCCATGAGGTGCTCTGGGATCTAGCCTGTGGCACTACATGCCAGATGAGAACAGTCCACAGGGCTCATGCTCAGACAGCCTGCCTCATGCCTCCGGGATCTAACAAGTTCCAGCAATGTAGACTATATTTTATCTCAGTCATAAAACCACAAACTGTAAATTTAAATTTAAGAATGCAAGTCATAGCTTTGAATCTTATGAGGTTGTTCATCTTTAAAATAGGGATGTGTCTAAATATCATGATAAAATGGAATTTTATATTGTAAACAAGCATCTGACTTTAGGCAGACTGCCTTCGTTTTCCCTTTGAATTTCTTGATTTCATCTGAGTTTGTCTACGAAGACTTTTAATCAAGATAGGAAGGAATATGAAGGCTGTAGGAACCTGTAAGAAGGAGACAAAAATACATTAGAATCATAGAATCAAAACTGCACACTGGACTTGAGGTGAGGCCTCCTCAGTGCAGAGCAGAGCGGGGCAATCCCCTCCCTCACCTGGCTGGTGATGCTTTGCCTGATGCCCCGCAGGACAGGGTTGGCCATCCTGGCTCCCAGGGCACTGCTGACTCAGATTCAACTTGCCTGAGGTCCCTTTCTGTGGCACTACTTTCCAGCAGCTCCTTCCATACATCCAGTCTGTCCATACATCCAGGGTTACCCCATCCCAGGTGGAGAATCCAATACTTGTCCTTGCTAAACTTCACATAGCTGGTGATTGCCCAACTAATTTGTTGAGGTCTCTCTGCAAGGCTTCTCTGCCGTCCTCCTCCCAGTTTAGTATCATAGATAATATCCCTTTGAGTCTTGTATCCAAGTGGTTTATGAAGATATTGAAGAGCATTGGCCCTAGAATGGATCCCTGTGGGACCCCATTAGTGACAAATCACCATCCTGATGTCACCCCATTGACTGTAACTAACCCTTTGTGCCTGACCTACCAGCCAGTTGCTCACCAACTGCATAACATGATTATTCAGCTGTAACTTGGACATTTTGTCCAGAAGGACATTCTGCGGGACCGTATCAAAAGCTTTACTGAAATCCAAAAAGATTACATCAGCTGACTTCCCTTGATAAACTAGTTATCAACTAGTTACTACTTGTTGCTACAACTACAACTACTACATCAGTTACCCTGTTGTAGAACAAAATCATATTTGACAAGAAGGATTTTCCCCTCCTTAACCTGCACCAACTGTGACTGATGATAGTATTGTCCTTCAGGTGTTTTTCTATTCCTCCCAGAATATTCTTCTCCATAACTTTACCAGGCACTGAAGTGAGAGAGACACATCTGTAGTTTCTAGGGTCATCCTTCTTGCCCCTGAAAACTGGGACAGTGTTAGCCAACTTCCAGTAAACCAGAACCTCTCCAGATACCCAAGACCATTCAAAAATCATCAAAAGACATCATCCATCTCTGATTATTCTTTGAGAATATTGTCTCTGTGTGAGGCTGGTCATATGGGCAGAGATGAGCTACTGAGAGGAAAACCACTCATGCATAATTTAGTAAATGTTTGAAGAAAATCTTTCATTTAAATGGGATTGAAACCTTCCTTCTCATCTAATTGAACATAGTGTGTGCACATATATGTAATGTGAGCTTCTCTGTATATTCCATGTTTTCTTTTAAATAATTTCTCTTAATAGGATATTAAAAAAAATGCAAAAAGTCAAGGGACTTAAAGTTTTAATTAGGAAAGTAGCATGCTGCACACACCTATTTGTTCCACACTCTAGCTTAATAAATCATTTTGGCCAACAAACCTTTCAGGAAAAACCCTTTAATCCAATTCAAGAAAACTGTCAAAAATGCTATATTCTTACATAAAAGGTCTGATTCAGTTTTGTAAATTAATATCAAACATAATTATTAATTATGTAAATGTTCTCTCAGTTGCACATTTTAGTAATTTATACTGCAACTAGCTTTTAAATTATTACATTTGATTTTGTTTCATCTAATGATGGATTATGTCTAATTAGTAGGTGTGTTCTTTATGAAATCGCAGAATCACAGAATCGTTTAGGTCAAAAAAGACCTCTAAAGTCATTGAGCCTGACTTTTTTTGTCACCATGTCAATGAGACCAGAGCACTCAGTGTCATGTCCAGGCATTTCCTGAACACCTCCAGTGATGGTGATTCCACCACCTCACTGGGCAACCCCTTCCAATGAGCTAAACAACCCTTTCCAGGAAGAAATTCTTCCTGAAGTCCAACTTGAACCTCCACTGGTACAGCTTGAGGGTATGTTCTCTTGTCCTGTTGCTGGTTGTCTGGCAGAAGAGTCCAACCCCCACCTTGCTACAACCTCCGTTCAGGTCATTATAGAGAGCAAAAACGTCTCTCCAAACCTCGTTTTCCCCAGGATAAAATGATGCTGTTGTGCTGCATTCTTAGGGTGTATATGTCCTTAAGTCTTATCCACTCCTAACAGTAATTGTTTAAAAATATTTTAAAAAAATTAAAATGTTATTATTGTAATCAACTTTTTTTTTTTTTTTTTTGTCCTAGCCAAAATGTAGTCACCTTTCACAAGAAATGCAAAGAATTTGTTTGTCTTATTTGGACAGTTTTATATATCTTAATGATCTCTAACATTTTAAAAAATTGCCTGATTTCAGTGTAAGAGTACACACATTGAAAAGGACAACCTGATTTGTTCAACTCTGCAGGACTATTAACTACTGATTAAATTTTGTTCTGCAAATATCAGGTGGCTTTAAGTAGTTTGTTTCAGTTATTACTATTTGTTCTATGCTGTCTCCTTGTAAAGGAACAAAATTGCTACTAAGTGTAAAATTTTTGTGCTGCATTTTATCTTCAGTATCTTATTTTTGATATTTTCATCAATGCCAAGAAGGAGATATTCAAAACTTTCATTATTTATTTCTGAATTAAAGTTGCTTCCTGAATTCTGTCTTATATTATAGGAACACAAAACTGGGATCACAAAATCATATTAAATTCAAGGGATAATACAATTAGACATTTATATGGCACTTAAAAATTCACTGTTCCTCTCCAAAAAACAGTCGTCAAATACACATTAACATAAATCTTAAAAACTATGGAACTAAAAAAATCAAAAACAGAAACTAAGAAATATTGAGAATTAATTTATGTTAGGTGAAAATTACATTAGTGGACATAACAATGAGGAAAGGAACTTTGAGATATTTTTCCTAGTGTTCTGTTTGCTATGCCACATTCCTAATCTGCCACATTAATATCAGAAGAGGGAAAACAGAGCATGAAAAGAATGAATG
Source organism: Acropternis orthonyx (assembly GCA_035583155.1). Lineage (NCBI taxonomy): Eukaryota > Metazoa > Chordata > Aves > Passeriformes > Rhinocryptidae > Acropternis > Acropternis orthonyx. The sequence continues at coordinate 1,778 of JAWWEU010000277.1, read as the reverse complement.
ATGAAATCTCACATGAAAAAACAAATGTAACGTAAAATAAATGCACTTAAATTATCTGTGTAGTATACACTCTTTAAAAATTTTGATTACAGCTAAGCTGCAGAATATATGACCTGTTTGGATGCAAAGAGGAAATTCAAAGTATATAAGACTTTACTACTGAACATGTGGTTTTCGGGTTCTTACTGATATTTTATGTTACTGGGTGATGCATTCTCTTTCTTCCTGCCTGTGGGTATATGTTAGGCAGCTGTTTTCCCCACTGCTTATAAATTGTTATTCAAGTGTCTGCTGGAGAGCTGTGTAAGTATTCAGAGAAGTATTTATTCTGTTTAATATAATAACTGTGTTCTGTATTTGCATAAATGTTTTTCAGTGGCATATTCGTAGATAATCGTTTCATTTAAAGCCTCACACATTTTTATAGCACTCATTAGTTTTATAACTAAAATTACAGCACACAGGTTGTCTTTCTCTTTTTCATAAATCTTTCACGTTATGCCCTTTGAAAGCTAAATAATGGAAGGAAACATGGGTAATCATGGAAAAACTTCACATTTTTTTTAGATATGCTATCACACTTTAAAAAAGCACTCATTAAAACTGTACATATGTTCACACCATCTTGCAAAAAGCTGTCTTCAGAGGAAGCAGCAAAATCCACCTTTGCAGAGATCGAGTATGTGGTGATATTCTCCAAAAGTGTCAATGGTGTTGTTTTCAGCCCCTTGATTTAAGAGTTTATCATTTAGTCAAGCTTGGGCAAAGGAGGGGTTGAAAAACGGCCAAACACCTCATTAGAAAGCATAACACACTGTCTCTGCCTTCAAGAGGACACACAGAAATTAAGCAAAGGTCAGTGTTCATTTCACATGTAGTTCTTTGACAGTTTCCAATTACATTACCAATCGAAGATAAAAAAATCCACAAAATGAATTAATGTGTTGCATTAGGTGAAATGTCAAGATAAAACATTGCCTGGCACCCTGCAAGCTTGCAGGTTTGCTGCTATGGCAAATACCATTTTAATTTTTTTTATGTTAATGGACTGTTACAAGTGAAACACGATCAGTTGTTGGATCTTTTAATTAAATCCAGTGTGCAATGCACTATTTTTCTTATTTTTCCTGAAGTAGAAACTTAAAAAAGAAGCAGCACATTGTGTCCCAAATCTTATATTAAGAAATATGCTACGTCCCCCTCCCACCCCAAATTAATCTTTTACTTGAAGAAGGAGAACTTACAATGAACATTCTTAAGAGGAAGTTCCTCAATGAACAATCAGTTACTGAATCTTATTTTGTTACTGTTTCATGTATTTTGCACCATTTTCATCACCAGTTAAAGCCTTTGGTAGTGCTTGTCTTTCGGACCATATTGGATGTCTGAGCACTGAATAACAGCTTTTCAGGAGAAGACAAAAATGACAAAGAAAACCTTTGCTTATATATTTGCACAGATCCTGAAAGGAAATCAGGAAAAAACTAAACAAGCCTGAAACTAAAAACCCCTTGTATTTCCAAGAATCACAGTACAATACTGCTTGGTTCCAGAATATCATTTTTTCTAAAATAATTCAATTGTAATTAGATTGCAGAACAGATCACAATATAGAAAGAGCCTTTTGCACAGGTATGACTGCCCTAGAACTGTTATACTGGACATGATCCTGAACCTAATATTGTGGGAAATTGTTATGGCTTTAAAATCTTGGAATTTTTCTTTCATCTACCAACCCTGCACCTCAAAGGAATCACCCTCTGTCTCCTCTTCAACCG
>JAWWEU010000276.1:0-16642 GCA_035583155.1 Acropternis orthonyx | reverse complement strand
TATATATAAAAATCCCCTCCCTGTGCAGTGGCTTGGTTAAGTCCCAAATCCCTGCACAAGACAGTCAGGGCACTCCCCAGCTCCTCCAGCACCAGGGTGATTGACAGTTCAAATGAATGTTCCATCCTTGTGGTGTTATTATTTAATTACTATGGCATGCATGAGCAATCCCAGCAATAAGCATGCAAGCCTCTATTTTTCTTGGCAGCAGGAGCCTCCAGCAGCCAGAGAGAGCTCGCAGCCAGCCCAGGTATCCGTGGGGACTGGGAGCAGCCTCGGAGCCCCAGCTGAGGGGACGTGTCCCTCCCGGGGTGGGAATGTCCTGCAGGGCTCAGGAGGAATCCTCCTGGTGACTCCAGGTAAGAAATCAGGCCCTGCTGCTGAAAACAGCACCTCCAAAATCAACAGGAGCCTTGCCAGAAGTTTTTAGTGAACTTTCAATCAGGTCTTTCACCATGACACTGGAATCTGAACACAATGGCACCTTTCAGTGCAGGAGTTGATGACACCGGAGGGGTGGGAATTAGCCCAGTTTCCCTCACAATAATAAAGGACAAGTTGAGCTGTCATTTAGGGCTGGGCACAACCAGAACCTGTGGTTCTCTCTGGCTCCAGCTGCCAGGACAGCACACACTGCCCAGGGACAGCCAGGATTCAGCCAGCAGGGAAGGAACTCCCAGCAGAGTTTGGATCCTGAGAAGGTTCTGAACTGTATCTGAACTTTCCTGACATTCCAGGACACTGGGACCTCTGCTAAAAACCAGTGGGAAATGGACAAAAGTCATTCCAGAGTCTGGGTGGATAGAAGAAAACAGTCAACACCACTCGTGAGAACCCAAAAGCCTCTCAGAGTGTTCTCAGATGGGTCAGGGTGGAAAGAAAGCATGAGGAGGTTCTAATTTTGTGAGAGAGAGCATCCTTTCCACCTGCAATCATCAGGGATGTGTATCCAAGAACAGACACCAAACCACCCCAGTGCAGCCCATGCCTGAAGTTACTGCCCTGCGCTTCTGCTCAGTTATCTGTGAATTTGTCCACCTGGGAGGGGAATTATATTTAAGAATTCTTTGCTTAATAGTTAAGCAGTTGCCAGGCACAAAACGAACTTGGCTAAGCGTTTCAATTTTCTGTGTTGTTACACCTGATTTCCAGCAGCAAGAGCATTGTCAGCTTCATTATGAAATTAGGAGGGAATTATTTATTTCAGTAGTGTGTTTGGCTTGGAACAGGGTGCAAAGTGACAGACCACTCTTATTTTAGCACGAAAACCCCTTGTGTCAGCTGCTAATAACTTACAGTCCTCCGCACTCCTGGTTATTAATGAGATGTAAAACCAAGGTCCTGACCACTTGTGGTTTTCACAGATCTCTCAAGAATTTTCCCTAGAGCACAAGTGTTAGGCTTGGTATCTCAGCCAAATCCAAAAGGGAATTCCTACCTGAATTCCCACTATGTTTTGTGATTACAAATTCCCCCTCGCTGCTCTAAGCACTTCTCTCAGAAAGCTTCTCCCTGCTCTCAACCACAAACCGTCTCCAGCGCTCACACCCCTTAATGAGTTTAACGAATCTCCCGGAGCGGGTCATTCTGGGTGAGAAAACACGAGGTTTCTCACCGTGTTTTTAACATTATTTCACGTGGGCCACGAGGAATTGCTGTGATTTTGTGTTATTTGTTACAGCCCCTCTTGTCCATAATGTTCCAGCGCAGGACTGACAGTGATGGCAGACACAAATCATAAAAGATAACCGAGAAGTCCCACTCCGGTTTCTCCCAGGGTTTTAACACTTGTCTTTTCTCTCTTCCAGGTGCAATCACACAGTGCAGGCTCACCCTGAAATCTCTTTACACAGCAGAAATCAGCGTGTGCAACGTCACTGAACCAGCTCCTGCTTCCAACTGGAAGCAAAAGACCTCAAAGAAACAATTCAGGGCGATTTCAGTAACCAAGCAGGTAGAGCCAGGCCTGGCAGAGGCAGAATTCCAGCTGGGAGGGACATCCACACACTGTCTGCTTCATATCCACACAAATCCATGTCCAAGGGGTGGCAAGAGGATGGTGCCAGACTCTGCTCAGCAACAGGGTGAGGAGAAATGGCCACAAACCAGAACAGAACAAGTTCCACCTCAACATGAGGAAGAATTCCTTTCCATGGAGGGCGGCAGAGCCCCGGACCCAGGGAGTGTGTGGAGTCTCCCTCTCTGGAGCCATTCCAAACCCACCTGGAGGTGTTGCTGTGTCACCTGCTCCAGGTGACCCTGCCCTGGCAGTGGGGTTGGATCTCCAGAGGTTCCTTCCGACCCAAACCGTCCTGGGATTCTGGGATCCAACCCCCCCTGCTCTAAGCAGGTGAGCCAAAAGGCAGGTGAAGGCAAGCCTGGCGAGTGGCAGCTGCAGGTGCTCCACCAAACCCATGCGAGGGAGAAGATCCAGCAGATGAAACCCTCTGTATCCATCACTCGTGTTCTGCTCCCTCTCTCAGTCCATCCGTGTCAGAGGAGAAAACCCTCGTGTGCTTGGCAAGCACATCACACTGTCAGCACCTCAAAGATAAGGCTTGGAGAAAACCTATTTTTTAAAAAAAATAAAACCCCCAACAGACTCACTATTTCCATGGAAATATTGGGTTTATCAGATTTGAGACTTCTGCTTCCCTGTCTTAGCAGAGGCTTCACCACATGACTCATGGGCTGGGAATGTTAAAGGGGGGCTTTCTCCACTCCTGTTTTAAAAGAATTCCCAAGAGAGTTTTGTCCCAAACTGTTTTGCTTAATTAGAAGGAAAACACATCTACCTTTTCAACAGCTCGAATAAAAATCACTGCTCCCAGCTCATAATTCATTCCCTGCTCCTTCTGCTCTGATAAACCCACCAGTTGGCCACGGAGTCTTCCAAGGTAAACACAGCCTTAAGTTTTACTGCACAAGGCCACAAAAATTCCATCTTTCCTGTTATGTGCTGTAGAGGATTGAATGGGACAGTTCCCTGTGCAGGGCACCCTCCCACCAAACAAAACTGCTCCCAGAGGCACCCCCAAGGCTCTTCCCCAGAGAACAACCTTCCACTAGGTAAGGACAGCTTAACTGTGGGTTTGCCTCTTCCCTTAGTGACTGAAAATTGTGATGGTTTGCTCGAAATTGCAACTTTTGCCCCAGGAATGGTGGCAATTCTTAAGCACTGCCTTTATAATTTGTGTGAAATCCTCCCTAAGCCTGGGCAGGTGCTATAGAAAGATAAAATACAGAAACACACTGTTTAAAAGCAACACTTAACCAGTCTGGACTTCAACTCAAATAGACCCCAAGGAGAAAAGTTCACCCTGCAAAATTTGGGAGCCGTTCCCATCAAAGGCTTGGTTTGTCCCCTCCTTCCCAAGCAGAACCTGCCTGAGCTGAACTCGCCAGCTCGTCCTGCAGCCAAACCTTTGCCATGGATATTTTAAAGCAAAGGATTTCAACACAGAAACTGCAGCTTCCAAACACTGTCTGGTGTAATGAATGCCCACGAGTCTCTGTGTTTCTCCAGCCCCAACGTATGTGTGACTGTATCAGAATTAACCAGGGCCAGTTCCTGCTTGTTTTTGCAATCAGGATATATCCTGTTTGTGGTCCAACACATCAAGGCAAATTAATTCCAGAATAAACTCCAGTTTAGCTGCACCAGATCTGTGTCTGGCCCCTTTGCAAGAGCAGAGTGAGGCAGTCCTAGGGCGAGCAGAAGTGATTGATTATAAGCACCTCAAGAATTCGGCGTGTGCACAGCCTGTCCCGACAGAGCCCTGGAGCCCAGAGCTCCAGCCCGGCTGCAGGGGCTGCTCCCAGCCCCTGGACAATCCCCAGGGCACAGCCAGCCTGGAGAAGGAGCACTGCTTCCCAGACCTGCCCAACCTTAACCAATTACTCTCACCAGAGCCCTGAGTGGGATATTTAGGATGTCAGCCCAATTGTTCCCGCTCGGCCCCTCGGCCATGCCCCAGTTCCTGGCAGGTTTGCTCCCCCATTGCTATAGTGACTGCCAGCCCTAATGCTGCTGATCAAAGTCATGCTTTAGAGGTCACTCTGTCCTGACAGGGGACGTTTTTGTGTGAGCAAGGGGGAGGAGAGGCTGTGTGACAGGGGACACTCCCTTCCTCCTCAGTCTTGCAGTCTCCCTGCCGTTTCATCCTCCTCCTAATCCAAAAACCTGCTCTTAATTCTCTCAACCCCTCTGCTATTCCCAAGCATTCTATGCAAATATTCATCCTAAGGGATTCTGGGCGCTCTGTGACTGGAAGTTTTTTGGGTGAGTCTCCCAAAACTGGAACTGGAGGGATGCTAATCCTGCCCCGCAGCCACAGAGGTGCCACTTCCCACCTGTGCAGCACCAGCACCACCCTGACCCCTTTCCTGGAGCCACCACCACCTCAAACACAGCACCAACTACACCCAACCTGCCCAACTCTGATTTTCAGCCACGCTCTCTCGTGGAAGGTGCAGTGCAGAGAAAGCTCTGGCATCCTCAGCTGTTTATACCGTTGTATTTGCTTAAGAAAGGTTTAAAATAACATTTCAGAGCTAAGACACACCTTAATGTTCCAGCATCATTATTGTGATAGCCCACTTGCTTTAATTTTAAGCTGTTTCTGACACTGTTCATACATTAGAACTCTAAAATGTCTTTACTCTTAATCAGCTACGATGGGACTGGAACTCCAGCCATGTGTGTTCCAAAACAACCATAAATTGTAGTATTCCTGCGTTTGCTCCAGTAAGCCAGAAAATCAGTCATGCAAAGGCAAAAAGAGGGAACATTTCTCTTTCAAATCAAATAGCATTTAGCAAGGTTGCCTCAAATCAGTGGGGAAAGGAACCAGCGTGGCTGTGCTGGCACAAAGAAGCTGTGCCAAGCACTGGCAACACACAAACACCCACCTTGGGATGCCCGTGCAGCTCCTCACTGTTGGAGAGGCTCGTGTTGAAGGGCTCTGTGTACTGGTTGGGTTCTTTCTTCACCTTCCTCTCCCTCTTTGCTGCTGAAACCCTGAAGAGGCAAAACTGCTGACAAAGTAAAGTTGCCACAAACACCCAGGTGCACCCCTTCATTTTGGAAGGGGAGGGAGGGGCCAAGCCAGGCAGGGCACTGTCCAAGCACAAAAACCTTCAGCACCAGTAAAGGAAGAGACACAGATTTCTCTCTCTGCAAAAATCAAAAATAACAAGGTTAGAAGTACTAAAGAAGATCCTTTGGACTATGCAATGTCAAGTGGACAGCAAGGAGGGATGTGCTGGTTGCTGGGAGATGTCTGTTCAAGCAGGACACATGGAAATGGTACAGATAAACTTGTTTAAAATCTGGATTCACTCGGAGAAAGAGGTAAGTCCATTCAGCCTCTGGGAGCTTACATAAATACAAGAGGCCCTGAGAAGTCCTGCCACCCACCTTGAAGGGTTGCTCTCCCCTCTACCCCCCTCAAATAAGTCTTCAGACTCGTTTTAAATGCACTCAACTATGAAACCTGCGGCAGTCAAACTTCTCTGGGCAACACTTGCTCAGGCCAGAGCTGGCAACACAAACTCATTAGGGGGGGCTCTGCTTGTTCCTCTTCACCAGGAGATTGCACTTTGTGTCATTCCAAGCATCGTGTTCGGATCAAAGCAGGCTCGAATCCGCCCCATCCATTCTCCCTCCTCAGCGCCAAGTCCTCATCCTTTCCTTGCAGGATGCTGGGGAACTGTAATCCCAGGCTGCTACAGCCCCTGCTCCTCAGAAGGGGCTGGAAGCATCACAGCTCAGCCAAGTGCTCAGCCTTGCCAGGAGAAAACACATTGCTCATATCACTGAAGTTGAAACAGGGAGCAGCAAAGACTCTGAGCCTGTCCCCAGGTCCATTGGGAACAGGGAAAGTTTTCCCAAGTGCAGCTTCTCTCCCTTTTTAGCTGAGTTTCTCCTCACTTTGCTCCAATGATGAGCAGCAGGTCCTGGGGCTGCAGCAGTCAGGGTGCAGAACCTCGTGGCTTTTGCATCCTCATCTCCCCCAAACCAGGCAGGATTTCAGGTACCTCCGAGTGTCTGACTTCTCTTGCTGCTCCTTTCCCCAGCTGCACTCTGGCAAAACCCTCCTCAGCTTTTGCTTCACCTCAGCAAACAAGTCCTTCTTTCCTGAAGGAGTTTCCATCAACTTCAAGAAAAGGAAAAAAAAAAGAAAAAAAAGAGGAAAAAAAAAAAAAGAGGAGGGCTCACATTCTAATGAGCTGTCAAGCCTATTCTCTTCACATTCCTATTAGACTCCCTGATAAGTGGAGCTTGCCCGTGTGCCAGGCAGATTTAAATCAGTGCCCATTCCCTGCTCCCTCCCCTCAGCCCTGTCCTGTCCCTCCCCTTCATTATCTCGGAGAAATCACCATTTTTCTGGGAACTTTGTAAAGCTGCACAGGAGCATGTGCTAGAGCTAAAAATATGTGGCTTGGAATAAGCATCACACACGAGGATACAGCCGACTCCTGCCTGCTTTCCCTGTCAAACCTTCCCTGCTTGCCCCAGCTCTCATCAGAGGGTGACCCAGAGGGAGCTGATTCCTTTCCAGGGTGGGCTCTTTGTTAAAAATCCCAGAAATCCAAAGGCTCCCCATTCCCTACCAGCATTTCAGAGGGGGATCTTGATGTGCTTGGACACTGCAAAGCTTTGCCCATTCCCCACAACCCAGAACAAATATTCCTGTTCTCTCTACAAACACGGAGTGAGATGCAAAGGTTTCCCTGAGACCGTGCCATGAGTAACTCCAAGAATGATAAAAGCCTGAAGGTCACATCATTTGAAGTCCTTTATAAAGCCAGCAAGTAACAGATTTGCTTTATTGTGACAATTCCTTTACCACAACTTCTGTAATCCAAGTGATAATTGTCAGATCTTCCCTGGATTTTGCAGCCAGGGTGGATCAGGAGCAAAGCTCTCCATCTGTGCTCAGGGAAACTGAGGCACAAACAGTCTGAGCTGCAAAATCAAGAAGCAGAGCACAGACTTTTAATGTTTTTTACAGCATCTTCGGGGAGAAATGGAGTTCAGGGAAGAGAATGAAATAAGAAGGGAAGTTACCCAGCAGCTCAAGAGTTAACAGCACATCACCCCTCCCCCACGCAGCTCACATTCCATCAAAACTACGTGGCAGACTTTATTTGTTAATAATATTTAACTTTCTTTGGCGCCTTCGCATACTTAAGCCTCTTTTTTTCAGGTTAGTTGTAGACAAGCCATGAATTTGTAAAAGTGCACTTGATGACACATTAATAGGACAATCTGTCATATCCCAGCTAAACAGCCTGACAGCCGCACACACCGCGGCGGCCGCGACAGCCGGGGCTGGGCTGGGCTGGGCTGCTGCAGCTCCCGGGGCTGCCCGCAGCACCTTCCCCACCACGCAGGACCTTCCCCACCCTTGCAGGTCCTTCTCCACCCCTTCAAGATCTTCCCCACCCCAGCAGAACCTTCCCCATCCCTGCAGGACATTCCCCATACCTGCAACACCTTCCCACCCTGCAGGTCCTTCTCCATCCCTGCAGGACCTTCCCCATTCCTGCAGCACCTTCCCCACCCTGCATGTCCTTCTCCATCCATGAAGGACCTTCCCCACCCTGCAGGACATTCCCCATCCCTGCAGAACCTTCCCCATCCCTGCAGGACCTTCCCCATCCCTGCAGGACATTCCCCACCCTGCAGCACCTTCCCCACCCCAGCAGCCAAATCCCAACGCCAGATCCTCAGATTTGGCAAGTGTTGGAACAGGCTGCCCAGAGAAGTTCTGGAATCACCATCCCTGGAAATGTTAAAAAACCTTGTGGATGTGGCACTCGGGGACACGGTTTAGTGGTGCTGGGTTGATGGTTGGACCTGATGATCCTAAAGTTTTTTTCCAACCTTAGTAATTCTATGGGAGACAAACAGTTCCTTCCTTGAGCTCAGCACAACTGCAGGAGTAATTAAGAAGAAAGTTTTGAAGCAGGGAAAATATTATAAGAAGCCACATTAAGACTTCAAAACTGTGCAAGAACCCAAAGGCAGTGTTTGCAAACACTGAGAGTGGGTAGAGCCAGAGAGGGAACCGAAGAGTCAGTCAAGAAACTTGGGATCTGATCTTTCAATCTCCACTTTTAGTCAAGATAGGCCTTAAATAACTGTGCCAGGAATAATATCCAAAGGGCAAAAGGGCGAAAGCTGGGATTTCCCCAGTTGTCTGTTGGAGATACATGGAACAACTCCTAAGCCTTGGCACAGAGATGGGGATTTTTGAAGACAGTACAGTGGCTGACACAGCGCCCCATTGCTGCTCCATCAGTGAGAAAGGTCTGGAGCATGGAAGGAATCCTTCCCTGGGAGGGTGGGGAGGCAGAGAAAGTGTGGCTGCCCCATCCCTGGGAGTGTCCAAGGTCAGGCTGGGGGGGCTGGAGCAACCTGTTCCAGTGGAAGGTGTCCCTGCCCATGGCAGGGGGTGGGACTGGATGATCCCAAAGGTCCTTCCAACCCAAACCCATTCTGGGATTCTGTGATAAAGCAATCTAAGCTCAGGCTGTTGGTTAAAATGCACGGCCCCAAGGCTTGGGCAACACCCCCAGTGACAGGGTGGGATTCTTGGGGTGTCTGTGCAGGACCAGGGTTTGGAATCCATGATCCATGCGAGCCCCTTCCAGCCGAGGACATTCCGTGACTCCCGGAGCTGCTCGAACAAACCCAAACCCAGCAGCAGCTTTGGGGGGACGGACGCGGCGTTCGCGGTCCCTCCAGCGGGAGCATCTCCATCCCCGCATTCCCGGCCCGCGCGGGATCGCTTCGCCATCTGGTGGCAAACCCAAAAATTATCCAGAGTCATTCAAAAAACACCTTTAGACGCACAAGGTTTTAAGAGAGTAACTGTAATTATGAGGTTGCTCTGAAGCAAAGCCAGCCTGGCTCTCGCTGAGTGCTTACACACTGAAGGGAAGTTGGGAGAATCCATCAGATGGGCTGGAAGCACCTCATTCTTTTGGCTTTCTGATGTGGGAGAGATTTAAGGGACACCAAACTGGATGGAAAAAAACTAGCAGGAGAGATGCAGCTTTGCCACAGTTTTTGTTTCCTCATCCACACACATCCCGTTCAGTTTCCTCCCGGTGATTCCTTTCCCAAAAAGAGTCCCACAGAAAAGTATCCATTTTCTCATGAATGTTTATTATGGACAAACAACATCACAATGCAGTCATTCCCACTCCTCAGCACATGCTTGTAGCAAAGGAACTTCCATGACCTCGAAATCCCGGGGGACAAAAGGTGGTGACGACACAGAAATCCGGAATTTTCGAAAAAAATCAAGCTATCTTTAAAGGTGACCACAGGTGTGGTGTGATTCCAGCTGCTAAAGCTCCCCCCCACCAATCTGCAACAGTCTTACAGAAATCCATGGAATTGCAGCATGAGAGTCAAGGGCCAGACATTTATTCCAGTACCATACAATGAAGGAGAGCTTTTCATTCGATCCCATCAAGTAATGCACTGCTTCAGGGAATATTTCTGCATGGGCTCCTCCATCGACTGACTTTGGGAACAAAAACATAGGATACTGCACTGTTAGAAACTCTTAAAAAAGCCACAAATCAGTAAAACCTACACAAAGGGGGATAAATCTGCCATTACCAAAGGCAAGGAGATGTATGAGAATGTGCAGGGGGCAGGGACTGCTCCCGGTTTCCCACAGATGGCACCTGGAATGACTGTCAAGTCTTTCTCTGAATCCAGGGTACTGAAGAGAAACTGCAGCTGTGGAAGTTTTGGTTCTTAAATACAACCACTCCTCAGGAAAATAAAAATGCAGCATGTCCAGGGTTTGACCAAAGGGGGTTTTGTTTTCAATTGTGGCACTTACTCAAACAAGAGACCCACCTTCACGTGCTCAGGTGTAGCTTAAGGCCCAACGCCTTGTCATGGAATAAAAAGCCTTTTATTCCCCACCTCTGGATGTTTTTCTCTGAGCTTGGTGAGGTCACACAAGGTGCAAACACACCCTGCCCAAGGTCTCCTTGCCTTTGTCTTCTTTTTGGTGGATAAAAACTTCCAGAAGAGAAGATAAACATGGATAACCAACATAAGCTGCTGCCTGCCAACAGCACGAAAAGGCATTGCAAGGACACAAACAGGTCTGAGAGGTGCAAATCCCCACGAGGCACAACAGCCTCAGCTACAGGTCCATCTGCCTGGGGGGGAAAACATCAGTGTGCCAAGCCATCCCCAAATGCCAGCCATGCAGGGAAAGCCATGGCACTGCCCCTCCTTCCCAGCACACAGCCACACAGCTGGTTTTAGGGTTAAGCACATACAAGAGGTAAATTAAAAAATAGTTATAAATAAGATTTGGTAAAATCATAAAATAAGAATTAAAAAAAAAAGATAATCAAAGATTTATAAATACACTTTTAAATCCAGCCTTTTGCAAATTCCATCCTCACACCCCCTGACTCCTTCCCTCCCTTACCTCAGGAAGAACTGCTTTAAGATTTTTTTAGTAAAGAGCTGCTCTGCTAATTGTGGTAATTCCTACCTATTGCAGAGCCCTGGTCACGTTTATTGGTGCTTCTGAGCTGCTGGCTCATGGGCTAACCAGACACTTTTGCTTACAATTCAAGACACCAAGGGAAAGAGAGGAAATCTGAGAGGGAAAATAAGACAGTTTGGAAACATTCTTAGACACATGAGGTAATATTTATTTGGGCTCTTCAGAATACTTCAAATAAGACTATACAGTGAGCTGCAGAGCTTTTATGCCTGCTACCACCTTGGACAGCTTGTTGTAGCACTGACAGTGTGTTCTGCCCCAGCTGAGCAGGCGGCACTGTCAGTTCTGAAAGGCACGGCAAGTTTGCCTCTGATGAAACAAAGCTTTTGGGTAAAATAAAGCAGGAGGGAGAAAAATCAAGCAAACTGAGTTAAAAAACTAATTTCAGACAGGTTCTTGAACTTCAGTGTTTGTTCACAGTGCTGTAAGCCTGTGAACCAACATCAGTATTTCACTTATCCATCACCTGAAGGGGAACAGTGATAACTCACACCTAAAAGCAAAAAGCTTCAAGAATCCCAAAAGAGTGTTGGGTTTGGCTTTTGGTGGTGGTGGGCTTTTTAGGAGTGTAAGCAAAACTTCAAGTGAGCAAGTGGAACTGATTTTAAGGGTTAATTCAGCTAGTGACACTTCAGATGAGTTCAGTTGACTCTGAGGAAGCTGGTTTGTTATTGAGGCTCATTTGTCCTTTTACCTTCACAAGGGCTGGGGTTGCCTCAATCACCACAGCCTAAGGAATGCAGAGATTTTTGGAACACACAATCAACTCTCCAGTGGTGGGTGCAGTTTTATTATTTTTTCACCAGTGGGCCCTTGTGATCAGAATTAACTGTTACAATTCTCCAACAGAACATCTCCCAAAATGAAAACCTGTAAGTGAACAAGTCCAAACCAACCCTGGATATGGATATTCCCACACAGAGGCTGATTCCAATGCTTTTTTAGCTTGCTGATCATTCTTAAAGGCCGACAACTGCACTTCTTGTAGCCCAAATAAAACCTTCAATGACATTGTGACAATTTAGACAGCACATTTAACACACGTGGTGTTATGTTCCCACTCATCTAATCACTACTGACTAGATATGCAATGATGGTCATTCTAGTTTTAAAAAAAGAAACCAGCAATTTTCTGTAGCATCGATGTTCACATTAACCAAACCCTTCCCAAGTCCACATGAAATCTCTACTTGAACCACTGAACACCTGGACAGACTCTTCTCTAATGAAAATAAAACGATATGCATAAACGGTGGAATTTAAAAAATTGTACAATGAAGTAAAAAGCCTTATTTGCTCCAGATTTTCAAATTTCAAACGACAGATGGAGAACTGCTATAAAAATCAAAGCACTAGAAATGTAGTGTCTCATCAATAATGCTTTGACTTGTGAGAAACTACCAGAGAGTAGCCAAGTTTCTGACTAAGCAAATTTACTCCAACTCCCCAACACAACCCATGAGCCAACCCAGGTTTCACCTGCGACTTGGAAAAAAAAAAAACCAATCCTCCTCCCAGCGCCAAGAGCCAGCTGCCCAGAGAGTCCCACTCATTCTGCAACTACCGCTAATTTGGTCTTGGGTGTCTTGGCTCTCCTCATTCTTGGGCTATGCTCCTCAGGACATACTTGACTGTGTAGGCAAAGGCTGCAAAGCCAACGATGACAAACAAGTTCGCCAAGGCTCCGCCCAAGAGTCCGTGGTTGCGGTTGGGCTGCTGGAGGCCGCCGGCGTTGGCGGGGGGCAGGGGCGCGTGCCCGTTGAGCAGCGGCAGCCCGTTCTGACCGTAGTGTGCTTCCCCGTCCGGGACCACATCGGGCAGGGGCAGGGAGGGAGGTCTGCTGTTGAGCTCTTCTTGTGCTTTCTGTTTCTGCTTGATCTCCTGGAGAGAGAAAGGGAAGAGACCTCAATAGCTGGAAGTGAAGCTGGCAGAGCTTTGGGTGTTCCGAAAGGATTTCCAGGGAAAGTCGCGAAGCTTTGGGTGAAGATTTCAGAGCACAGGTTCTTCCATACGTTTAGGAAGAGGATGTGGCACAGTTCTTTACACTTTATGTAGTTCTTTACACTCTATATAGTTCTTTACACTTTATTATTAGACACTGGATGTGGCACTCAGTGCCACGGTCTAGCACATGAGGTGGTGTTGGGTCAAAGGTTGGACTCGATGATCTCCGAGGTCTTTTCCAACCTTGTTGATTCTGTGAAATTACCTGCATTACAATTGTACAGTGTCCCCAACTCTCCCAAAGTGACCCAGCCAGTACTTGACACTAACAATCATTTTGGCCATTCTATTTTTAATTTTCTGATAAGGCTTTTTTCAGAAATGAGAAATTCCTGCATGTCCAGATTGTTTGGAACACAAGACCCTATAAACAATTAAGGAATCAATCTCAGAAGCTTAAAAGGATTAGGACTAAGTATCACATGTTAAAAATGTGCCTGTACTTGAACCCAGCAGCAGTTATCTACCACTGTCTTCAGTTTTCCAGGGATTTAGGTACTGGCAAACCAGTCCTGCAGGAAGTATTTCCAATCCTCTGGCATCCTTGTAACTGATCAGGAAACCCTTCTGTTCATATTTAGTCTGCCTGAGGAAGAGAGGAAATGGAGACAAAACTCTTCTCTTCCCAGGAGGAAACAAAGAGGATGGTTCTTAAGCTAGAGCTTTGTGAACACCTTTAAGGGTAGTAATAGATGAATCAAACCTGAAGGTCCATAAGCACTCCCCACACAGCCCACAAACACACATCTCATGGTCAACAGCTGGAAAAAGACTTTTGGGTACCTTTTCCCCACTCTCCTACAGTCTGTCTGTAACAACTAAAACCTTTTAGAAGGCTTTTAAAAACCTTTTAAAATCAAAAGGTTGACAAAGGTAGCTACAGTCTGGAAAAAGTCCTGAGCAATTAGTTTACAGATGTACACAGAGCAGCTGCAGAACACCAGCAAAGCAGATTACTGTAGGGATGGATTCCCTTACCTCCACCACTTCAGGGAAGAGCTCACAGAAAACTTTATCTTTTAAATTAAATGCTAAGCTTTGTGCAGCAAGTTGTCTTTTCTGTGGAGGAGAGAAACATTATCAGCAGTTGCATAGAAATTAATTTACTTCAATTCAACATCTGGTTTCCCCCAAGAAAGGTGCAAACCACCAGCCAACTGATTTCCAACATTTAAAATGTCACACCTGTGAATATTATTCATTACAACACATGTTTATAGACATGAGTTATATTCTCAATTCTACATCTTATTGAGATTAGTGTTCTGCACTAGTGTGACTGCTTGGCAGACACCTCGAGAGGAAGGAAGGAGGAACAAAGTCCTACTCATGGTGTTTATTTCTGAGATAGCAAAATTCCAGCTGCTGCTGCTGCTGCTGCTGCTTTACCATCCCCAAAGCTGACCCAAGGCCCATGACATGCTTTGAACTCACTGTGAACTCGGATGTCTCTATGCTGCCCAGTGTGGGGCCCTTTTCCACCATAAAACTAAGAAGGCCCGTCAAGATTGTGGAGACTGACCAGGCTGGATTCCACGTGTCCGGGTGGAAATCAGTGATGGAAAGACACAACCTTCAAAAACACAGCCAGGGTTTTGGTTTTGCCATTAAAATCATCACACATTATGCATTAGTGCTGAAATGGGGTTAATTGCTTAAGTGTTAGAGAAAGGTCCTTACCTTGTGTTACACTTAAACCTTCCATTAGGTGTAATCATATAAATACTAGGAGGTTTAAAAGGAAATTCTCTGGGGAATATTAGTTTCCCATGATAATAGCCACCTGCATTACAGAGAAATGAATTACTTATTTTGCATGAAGATTAAGTCCTAAACTGCTACTCAAAGCGGGCCAAATAAACCCCTTTGCTTGTCTCCTTCTCCCCCTCTCACTAATGAGATCAAACTCTTCAGCTTGTGCCTCTAAAATACAGGAAAAATAACCCAAACCTGCACCAGATTTACTTTGGAGGCAACTCTCTCACATTCTCTCTGACAGACACTATTTCCTGCTGTCAAGTCTGGAATACATTTAAGGTCAACCAGACAAAGCATATTTAATAAAATAAAAATGGGCTATTTTTCCAGAAACAAGAGCAAACACAATCCTACGAAGAATCCCAATTTAAGAAAGCATCTTGTGAGAGGCTCCAGAAGACACTGTGAAGTATGTGACTACAACAAATTAATAAAGCTTTTATATTTCAAGCTTTCTCCAGAGAAATTCATAAAGGGAACTTTTACATCTCAGTTCACTGAGAACATTCATGTGGTAACAAAATGGGACTTCTTGAAATTATCTTTGTCATGTACTCTCTAAAGCGAGTTATCTGCTTTAATAGGAAGATCTTTGTCTTCAACGTAACCTAAATCTGATTTTATTAAACCCCTTGATAACAGGAACATTACTGACAGCAGCATTTCTTTTTAACAAGCTTTCCCACAGGTCACAGACAGTTTTGAGACTGCACTCACAGTTTTTGGAGCTATTTTCAGTAGCTGTATCTTGCCCATTGAAACCAACAATGTAATTACTAAACATGCAAACACAATGCGGGGTTTACCTTCATAGGGTGTCATTTCAGGTCCCCGCACCACATAGTGCCTGGGAAAAGAAGGGAATGCAAACACTGTGGATCCGGCCAACAATACCCCCAAAAACTGAGGATCGAATCACTTCAGCCCAAGTTTCCTACTCAACCTCCCCAGACTAAGACTCCTGTCCTGTAGGAGCGAGGGAGTCAGACTTGATGACCTGGAAAATCTTGTTCTCTCCACGAGTGAGGAACAGTCCATTCCCAGTCCTCATTCCCATCCTTACCATTCCAGGATATTGGATGGGAGAGGCTCTGCACAGATGTAAGGCACTGGATCTTTCTTAATCCGCAGGTAGTCTTGTTTAAGCCTCTGGGTTGCTGTGGTTGGTGCTCTCTTATTACTGTTGTTGCTCATCTAATTAAAGAAATATACAGACACAATCTTAATGGACTCAGAGCTACTGTCACTCATGGAATACTGCTCCAGATTGTTGCAAAATCCACTTCATATTTAAGATATAAATTGAATAACCTTCACTGTTTTAAGTGGCAAGAGTCATACAAAATCTTATCTAACACAGTCCCAAGAGATATCTGTACTGGACGATCCTTCCAACTTGAGATATTCCACATTAAAGGTCTTCTTGAGCAACTGATTTCCCTATTCAGCTTTGATATCTATTCTGTAAATCTACCCATGGTTTAAATTCATCTGGTGTTTCTACACATCCAGTTATCTGAAAAGAATAACAAACAAGTCACCACAATAACCTCGTGGCTGACTTGGAGGTGAAGGACTTGGAATTAAATCTGCTGCCTGCTAAGAGCCAGCTGAAATTTACTCCTGGGCCAGATTATTCTCTTCCAGGGAAATCAAACCTCATCCAAAGGGAGACAGATCAGTGTGAGGGGAGGAAATTCCATGGTGTTTACAAGACAAAGAAAGAATTAGCCCTTATAATGCACCTACAGAACACCCTAATTAACAACTGCTGTTTAACTCACTTTCCCCTAAGAAGTTTAGCCACTTACTTGGCTTTATCCACGGAAATTCAAGCAGGAACTAAAAGGAAAGATTTCATTGCTTGAAACATAGAGGTGGGGTTTTTTTGAAGCCACAGCTCTTGAAATCATAAAATTCAGAATTTTTCCTTAAAGACAGCTTTGACTTTAAAAATATAAATTAAACAGTATCTTTTTACTTGGACCCAATTCTTTGCTCTGACGCTTTTCAATAAGAAGAGAATAAGTACGGGCTGCAAAAACACACTGAAAGACCTTAACGCTTTTTAAGTGCGGTCAGTGGGGTTTTTACGTGACTCAAAGCCTTAGCTAGAAAGACATTTATACCTTAAACACGGAAAATAAAGGGCTACGACCGCAAACGCAACTTCCCAACTGGACAATACAATGGGAGAGGGAGAAGTGAAGGAGCGGGAGGACAACGGGGAGGGCGAGGCAGGGACGGAGGGACATGGGGATGGGGGATGAAAGGGGAAGGGAAGGGCTGAGGGACGGAGGGACATGGGGAGGGGGGATCACACG